>OVBA01000541.1:0-63245 GCA_900406435.1 Lepidium aucheri | reverse complement strand
ATTAGTATATACTTGCTGAATTGATTAAAATATTAATAAATAAAAGTATGTTGATATAATGAAACAAAAATTTACATGAATCTACAAGTATAAATGAATACGAGTTTAAAACTATATATATATATATTTATATTAGTATATACTTGATATATTACTTATGATATTAATAAATAAAAATATGTGTTCTATCGATAATGTATAACACAACAAAATTAAACAGATCTTAAAACCTAAATAAATACAAGGTCAAAACCCTAAATAAATACGAGTCTAAAAATTAAACTATAAACGAGCCTAAAACATAAATGAACATACGTCAAAACATAAATAACACGAGTCAAAAAAAATTTTATGTAAAATTGTAATGCATCAAAACTTAAATAAACAGAAATAAAAAATAAATTTCGTGTACAAGAGATATTGATAATCACTATAAATTTATTTTTAATATCAAATATAAATCTAATTAAGTAATTAATAAATTTACACATACAAATTAAACCATAAATAAATAAATAAAACAAACAAATATTATCTAACATGTGCATAGCACATGACATCATCTAATATAATTAGTAGTTTAATATGCTAAAAACAAATATTTTACTAAAAAAATAGAATAAGATAATATTCCGAGAATTTAATATAAAAATCAAATATGATACTTAATTCATTCAAATAATAATTGTATTATTTATCTTATCCAATAATTTTATTATTATTTTAATGATATCTATAGCAAATTATAAATTACGCAAGGTAAACTGTTCGATTACACTTTTTCTCTCTTTGATGATTACACCTTTTCTTTGTGACCGTTCTTTTTTTGGAGATTTTTGACGGTTTTCAGTGCCTTTGTCAGATGTAAAGTACTATGTAAGTACTGTTTTCTGGGCTTTTAACATCAGGGTTTGTCTTTGTTTAGTGATTGCATTACAAAGTGATTTACAACAACTTGTAACTAAGCATGCGATGAGTGATTCTGAACAAAAATGCAGTAATGTCATATTGGGTTGGCGAAATCGATGGTGGAATTACCGGTGGATCTTTGTGCCAATGCGGAATCATTAAATCAATTCAGACTAATTGTGACTCATGTTAACCTTGCTGGCAAAATTTCTGTGTGATGGTCGGTGCTCTGCCATGTTTGTGGGGCTTGGGCGACACATTCTCGGGTTGTATCATGGAGAATCAACACATCCAATTCTTTTTCCCCTCTAAAGAATCCATGAATTCGATAATCAAGAAAGGATTGTGGTCACTTAACGAATGGATGGTCACAATTTATAAAAACAATCGCTCTCCAACAATGAATATGACACGTTTCATTCCCTTTGGGTCCAAGTTCGAGGGATACATCTTCGATTTCTCACTGCTCCCATGGTTGGTTATATCAAGCTTAATTGGGTCATTATCTAGATATGATATTGGAACTCGGGATGCGGTTTTGGTGGATTATGTAAGGATCAGATTGTTGTGTGATGTTGCTTTACCACTTACTTTCAACGACAGCTTTGATTCGGCAATGAAACGGTAGTGCTTTTACTCCAATATGAAAAGTTGTAAAACTTTTGCAATAATTGTGGTCTCCTCTCTCATGCAGCCAATGAATGTCCTGAAAACCAAGTTCCAGTGAATCCAAAAGATGATGACGAAGACCCAAATGAACCGGATGAAGATGATTTTTATCCTTCTCCGGATATGCAAAACAACAATGTAGTGGAAGATGGTCTTGTTTCTTATACTCTACCTGAAGCGACACCGTATAAAAATGCTTATACATTATCTTAGAGGATGTGTAAGTCAGATAGTGAACCGGCACCTGGAGACTTAGCAGCTACTCTGATCCTGATTTGTAGTGATTACTGCTAGATTACCGGCAGTTCTGATGTTTTAGAACACTCTAGTAAGTGATCTCGACAATAATCTGGATCTATGGATATGTGTAATTGGTTTCAACTTCCATGTGGGGGTGTGTATTTCGTGTATGAGGTTAGTAATATTGGTGATGGTTTTGTCTCACCACAAGGAGATACTTTGGGTGATGGTACAGTGGGCTATAAGCCACCGATGGCACCATGAATGTTTTATTTTGGAACTGTCGGGGTTTAAGAGAATCCTTGACAGTTTGACGTCTATAGGATCCTAAGCATGCTTATGATCCCAACATCATCTTCTTAGTTGAAACTAAAAATAGTGATAATGTTGTCCATAATATTGCTACTTAATTAAGATATGTTAATGTTAAATGTGTTTCTCCTAATGGTCTTAGTGAGGGCATTGCTTTGTTGTGGTCTGGTTCTGTTGATGTCTGTATCTATCTAGCTTCTGAAAAAAAAATTGATTGTAAGATTAATAAAGGTTTTGAGTCTTTTTATTGCTCTTTTGTGTATGGTCACCCGACACAACATATGAGACATCTTTTATGGGAACAAATTAAGCGTATAAATGTTACTAATTTGGCCCTTGGATGTTATGTGGTGATTTTAATAATGTGTTAAATCATTCTGATGAAATTGGAGGAAGATTTCGTGAAGAATGGTCCATGGTTCCGTTCAAAAGTATGGTGCAACATTGCAATCTTGAAAACTTGGATTTCACTAGCAATAACATGACTTCGGTAGGACGTCGTCACACTCATCTCGTCCAGTGTTGGTTGGATCGGGTTTTTGAAAATTCGGAATAGAAGGCTCTATATTCCTTAACATAGTATTTCCTGCTATTACAAAGTTAGCTGCCCTTATTCGTGTCCATTAACATTCTCTCATACACAAAGTATTCCTCTCATCAACAGGTGGACCGAATGATATAATATGGGGCTATACAAAGGATGGGGTTTATTCGGTAAAATCTGGTTATTGGTTAGCTTGTCACACATATCCTAATACCCACACCAATCAGCACTTGTTATTTATTTCCCCTGTATTTAAATGTTCTATTTGGTAACTCAATGTTATACCAAAAATAAAGACATTTATTTGACAGTTCGCTACTTCAGACTTACCAATTAGTGACACATTACATCATCGTAACATCATTACACAAAGTTAATGTGTCAGGTATTGTAGCCCAAACGAGTCCCGCGATCACCTATTCTTGTCCATATGTAGTGGTCGCATGGAGAAGTCTTGGCATTTCAACTAACATTATTGAAGATTATACAATTTCAGTTGATCAAAAATTCTAATATCTAGTGGAATTATCGTCTCATGCTGCTATAGCAAAGCATATCCGCTTATGACCAATCTTGGTATTATGGTGATTTTGGACTAGCAGGAATACTCTTCTATGTGGTAAGAAATCTTTCTCCTTTAAAGAGGCAGGGGACAAAGTTGTAGTTGATCTCAACGAATGGATTGCTCGTGATAATGAGACATATGATTTATCACCTCTAGTTGTTACACCTTGCCCTATGAGGCATGACAAATGGCAACCACTCCCTGAGACATGGGTGAAATGTAATTTTAATGTGTCTTATCATAGAGGAAACAAGCAATCAAATCTAGGTTGGATTATACGAGACAATACAGATTTGTTGTTACATTATGGTATGGGCCATTTTTAAGGTCGACATACAATTGAAGAGGTAAAGCTCACTGCACTCCACTGGGCTATGCAAGCGTCAAAAGCTCTAGGGTGTAGGTGTGTCATCTTTGAGGGAGATAATCGAATTATTATCAATCACTTCGATAACAAACTTTCAAATGTCCGACTACAACCATATATTCAGACACTAGAAGATTGGCAAAAAGAATTTACGCAAACGCATATACAACATGTCTCACGATAAAATAATAGATGTGCTTATATTTTGGCCAAATACATATTATGTCCAGGACCACTTGATTATTGTATTTATTGTTCATGTCCTATTTTTTTTTATTTGTGGTTCAAACATATGACTAAAGAAAGTTTATTGACGGAAAAGAAAGAAAAATCCGAAGAGCAGACTATACAACAAAGGTTTACACATTTTATCTAAAAGTTGTTTTCTAAAATATACAAAACAAATTAAGATTCTTTTTTTGGGNGGGGGGGGGGGGGTGAACAAAACAAGTTAGGAATTTGAAGTCTATAATTTCTCAATTGTTGGGGATATTAATACCTTATGCTACTAAATAAGTTACCGAAAAAATATAGTCTATTAAGTATTGTTGTCGATAATGTTTGGTTGGTTGGTCGAAGGTTAAACCAGTAAGACTCTATTTTCATTCATTAACTTTTTCTGTTTTAACGAGCTTCAATTATATCATTTTCATGGTCTTTATCATTCTTGTTTTTTTTTTTGGTTCATCTGTTGTTGGTTTCTCTTCACCATACTTCTTAGCGCTAATACTTTTCAACTCACTCTCGCTTTAATATTCTCGCATGGCTAGTTCGAATCTTCAAAATAGAAATAACAATAACAGAACACTAGACTAGAAATTATATACTACTAATCGAACATTAAGATATCTTTGTCTTTTTTATTATTGGTTAAATTGAAAAATATCAACCAAAAGAAAAGAAAAAAAAATGGAAAAGCAAGTCACGTAGGTGAATCCGGCGTGACATGTGGCTGAAGCTAGAGTGTCGTGTACGATATCTCGTCTGTGAATTTAGTTTACAAATACTGCAACCTCCTCTTCTTATCTGTATGAATTAGTAGTTAATGTGATAAAATAAATACATACTTAATAAATGTTTCTCTACTGTGTTAATATAAAAGCTTAGCTTAAAAACTCATTTACTGTTTTATTGTATATTGGGATCTCCGTCGGACATTTCAATCTTATGATTTCGTTCAATACAAAATACTGTACCCTTTTTTGTTGGTTAAAACAAAATGCCCTTTTAAGATGTCAGATACTTATATATTACTATATTTTCTTTGTCACGCCTCAATGTATTTTATTCGTGAGCCACTATTTTTATTACTCTCTGTTCCATATTTAACCATGTTTCACATTTTTGTACACAAATTATTAGTATTTGTTATATTTAAACATTTATTATAATTTGTAAATATTTTTTGTCCGATATCAAAATATCTATGGAAAAATATAGTAAATTGATAGGGGTTGATAATAAAAGAAGGCTTCACACGGATTGTCGTTGATATGTAATAAAGCCTCAAGAGGACGCAACCCGCGTTAATAGTGCGAGATTATTTGAATTCCATAACATTAAGTAAGTGGTTTATTTATATAAATAAATAATTTTTTTATGGATTTTTATATATTTGATTTTTTATGTAATATAATAATTAATATGAGTATCATTTTAAAACAAGTTACATATTTGTAAAGTTTAGTGTTTGGACTTTAAAAAGGTAAAAACATTGGTGTATGCTTAGTAAAATAGTTGTTGAAATTTTTTTGAATAAAACAAGTAAATTAATTAATGAATCGTAGACGCACAGAATATTAGTAGTAATAAGAGCATAATAACAGAACAAAATACCAAACCGAACCGACCCAAAATATAAGGAGTCAAACCAAACCAGAACTGGCTAAATAACAGAACGGTTACGAAATTCAAGAATCAAAAAAACTGAAACCAAATAGGTACGGAACCAAGAATCAAATAGTTACCCAAAAGAACCGAAACACAATTATATATTTTAAATATATATAGAATTTAATAATCTAAATATTCAAAATTATAAATATAAATCCAAATTTGTTAGTTTATTTGAACCAAAATTACTTTAAAAATCAAATATTCAATTTTTATAATTAATTTATGGTTTTTCTATGATATTTGATTCTTTTTTAAAAAAATTAGATAAATATATCCAAACCGAAACCAAACCGAATTTGAATAGGTACTTATTGGTTACTTTGAGTTCGGAACCAAAACCGAACTGAACCAAATTTTAATAAGTACTCATTGGTTACCATTTTTTTGGAACCAAAGAAACGGAACTGAATAGATACAGAACCAAAAACCAAATAGTTATCAAAAGAACAGAAACACAATTATATATTTTAAATCATTATTTATATAAAATTTAATAATATAAATATTCAAAATTATAAATATAAATCCAAATTGTTAGTTTATTTTAACCAAAGTTAATTTTAAAAATAAAATATTTAATTTTTATAATTAATTTAAGGTTTTTCTATGATTTATTTGATTCTTTTTTATTATATAGAGATATTCAAACTGAAACCAAACCAAATTTGAATAGGTACCTATTGGTTACTTCGATTTTTGAACCGAATGAACCGGAACCAAAATCAAACCGAATCAAATTTTAATAAAACCCATTGGTTACTATTTTTCGGCACCGAAAAAACCAAAAACCGAAAAAATGAACCAAACTGAACCAAAGAACCAAATGTCGAGGACTAGTAATAAGTTAATAAATATTTAGAACCAAACGATATACACATAAGTATAGCTGGGTAATGATAGCTAGCCATGGGCATAAAAACTGGACCGGAAGAACCAAACTTAGATCCGACCCAAAAATGAAGATCTGAACCCAAACCCAAAAATCTAAATATCCAAACAGGTCTAAAAATTCAAAATCTGAAGAACCAGACCCAATCGAGAACTGAATGGATACCCGAAAACCCAATTTTATAGTAATTTTAGATATTTTTAGAGTATTCTATGAGTATTTTTTTATATTTTTAGATATTTTCAAATAATTTTTTATTATGTGGATATTCAAAAGTATTTTTTGGTGTTTTAGGTATTTCCGGTATTTTTAGGTATTTGTTTTAATATTTTTTAAGAATTTTTTGGATATTTCTAGGGTATTTGGGTATTCGAGTCAACAACAATGGGAAGAGTGTTCAAGCCGTCTCTTTACATATGAAACTATTTTGACTTGCTCTTCTATTTTTCGTTTCCTTTGTTAATCAAACACCCATACTTTTATTTTATAAGAAACTTTTATTTGATTTGATAACAATTATTCTTAGCCAAAAAGTTTATTCATTTCATTGTAATACTCTTTTTTAGTATTGAATCGAGATTGATTATGTGTTATTTGTTACACACATTGAATCAGTTATGGTGCACAACGCGAAGTGAGTAGTTTTTTTTCTACCATGACAAGTGAGTAGTTACAGGATATCGTGGTTTCAGTTAGCGTGTGTTGTTCAGGATTTTCAAAATTAGTTTTTAGAAGAGGGTGATTATGATAGATCTAAAAGTAAGGGGTGAAAAAAACTTTTTAATTGGGACTTTTGTTAATTTCTTACAAATTAAGGTTACAAAAAAACTTCCTCCATTTTATTAAGTTTAGAAGATCTAAAGCCAAACCAGAAAAGCTTAAATATCTGAACAAGTGCAAAAATACAAAATCCAAAGAACCGGATCCAACCGAGAATCAAATAGGTACCCGAAGACCCAATTTTATTGTATTTTTAGGTATTTTAGAGTATTCTATAAGTAGTTTTTGTATTTTCAAAAAATTTTTGATTATGTGGATATTCAAAAAAAAAATTGGTTTTTTAGACAATTTCTCGTATTTTTAGGTATTTTTATTATATTTTTTAGGATATTTTGATATTTCTAATGTATTTGGGTATCGAGTCAACAATAATGAAAAAGTGTTTAGGCATCTTTTCTTTACATATGAAACTATTTTGATTTGTTTATTCATTTCTTTGCCTGAAAAGTTTATTCATTTCATTGTAATACTCTTTTTTTTAGTATTGTATCGAGATTGATTTGTGTTATTTGTTACAAATATTGGATCAGTTATGGTGCACAATTGGAAGTGGGTATTTTTTTTCTGCCATGGCAATTGAATAGTTATAGGAGATCGTGGCTTCAGTTAGTGTGTGTTGTTCATTGCTTTCAAAAATTAATTTTTAAAATAGGGTGATTATGATCTAAAATTTAGGGATAAAAAACAAACCTTTTTATTAGGACTTTTGTTAATTTCTTACAAATTGAGATTACAAAAAAAGCATCCTCCGTTTTGTTAAGTTTAGCTGAAGATTGATTTTGAGGTTCTACAACAGCTTTATCAATTCGAATCAAAATACTGAACTAGTAAGCTTTAAATTGTTGTGCCAACAATATTATGCCAATATTTAATGCAAAAATAAAACATAATCCATACTAAACTCAAATATAATTATTATATTGTACAACTTAAAAAATATTTATATTTAGAACCAAATGAGATTTAAGCCAACTCGTAACATTATTCATATCTATATAGCCCACAAAAATCTTAACAACCATAATACAATTATACAAGGAGAAAATATTTAAACAAATACCCAATGTCGATAAAAAGATCCCTCTGCTCTCTAGCAAGAAAGAAGAACAGAGTAACTCCACCAGAACTAAGAATTAGTTGCTGGTTATTGTCCACATACCAATCCTCTAAGTCTCTTAAGTACATCTCCCTCTGATCAACAAACTCATTTACAGATACTTTTAAATAAATACAATAATCATCCTACCAAATTCTTACTTTCAACTCCTCTTTGTGTCCACTTCTCCCTGAGAACACCCAAATCTCTTTCTAACCCAGTGCATGTCCTTTCTTAAGCAAAATTTAAGACATAAAGAAGAGATCTAGACATAAACCCCCTAGTAATCATTCAAATTTAGGCCCGATTCACGATCATTTTAGGTCAAAGGAAGAAAACCTGTTACAACATCGGGTAAGAGGATCTACTTCATCCATCTAGACATGCAGGCAGATTTGTAAGAAGCCTTTGAATCACTCCAACTAGATAAGGATCCGGTTGATCTCCCTCATACTGGCAACTACTTCAACGAGCAGGAGAACAGGTTTATCCTAGTAGGAAGACTACTAAATCCAAAAAAACAAAGCATGGCCAAAGCCATGATCACTTTACCCCGCATATGGAAATCATATGCAAGAATAGTTGGTGCGGTCATATCCCAAGACCACTTCCAGTTTGTTTTTCCAACAGAAGAATCCTTACTGGCTATAACTCGATTTGGTCTGTGGAACTTTGAAGATTGGGGAGTGATTATCTGCTCAAAACAAGACACGCAAGAGGAAGACTCTATCACTAAGTTTCCGCTCTAGATACGAATCTTCAATATTCCATTAAATCACCGCACAGTTGACGTTTTCAAAGCAGTTGGAAGCAGATTTGGAGATGTGATGGAAGTGGACTTTGATGAAAACAGAACATCTCTTCATACCTTTACCAGAGTGAGAATCATGTATGGTATTACAAGTCCTCTACGCCCCCAGAGAGCCTTCAGATTTCCAGATGGAAAGGTAATAAAAGTTCCCTTTGAGTTTGAGAGAGTAAGGAAATCATGCTACTTCTGTTTCAGGTTAACACGTGATAAGAGCCACTGTCCATGCTTAGTATCATCATCACCACCTGATTCACCAAAACCGGATGAAAGAGCACCACACAATAGCAATCAAAACATAAGTAGCACTGCAGTTGATACAGGGTAAAAGTCAAGCTACACACATGGTAAAGAAGCAAGTGGCTCTATATCCCAAAACTGTCTTAATTTTCATACAACTAAAGTATCGACAGAGATTAAGGAACATGAGCTTTTTAAGAATGAAAACAAATTACAAGCTCATTCACTAGCTATCAATCATATAACAATACAAATAAAGGAACAAAGGGCTGACAGAAGACAACAAGATAACACAAAACAGAATCCAAGGGTTACGTTTGCAGAAAAGGAGAAGAAAGAAACAGAACAGATGCTCACACTTATGACACACAAAACTCAAGTCAAGAGGACCCAACTTATGGATCAATTCTTGGATTCTCAAAAGGAAACTTCACAAGCAGTAAATACAGATAGGGAACTAAATACATATGTCAGAGACCTCTAAAAGAAACACAAGATCAATGAGGAATCAACATCAACCCAAGTTCAAACAAATGAACAACCAAAAACAGGTGTGGCTACTATCCATAAGTCACCCAAGTTGCCATGACTATTTTGAGGCGGAACTGTCAGGGATTAGGGAGTGCCCTGACAGTTCGAAGACTGAAAGAAATAAGGAAAACCTTATTTCCGGATTATATATTCCTCATGGAAACTAAAAACACCTTATCTTTTGTAACCCAAGTCAAGGACTGGCTAGGATATAAGAATATATATACTATAGAACCAGAAGGCCAAAGTGGAGGTCTGGCACTTTTTTGGAAACATTCAGAAGACCTTCAAGTACTTCAAGGTAATAAGAATATAATAGACACTAAACTGAGGATATGAAGACACTTCATCCATGTCACTTTCATTTACGGTCATCCAGTCCATCAATATAGACAAACAGTGTGGGATCAAATAAGGAAAATCAACACAACGAGAGGATCTGCTTGGATGCTCATAGGCGACTTCAATGAAATTAGAGATAACAACGAAAAGTTAGGGGGGCCATTAAGATAGAACTGGACTATGCAACCCTTTAAGGACATGATAAAGGAGTGTGATATGGAAGAATTAACCAGCAAGGGTCCAAGATACTCATGGATGGGCTCAAGGGGTGGGCAATGGATCCAAATCAGACTAGATAAGGTTTTTGGTAACTCAGGAATGATGTGTTTGTTTCCACAAACCACATCAACGTATATGGACATACTAGGATCAGATCATAGACCAGTAATGGTAACTGTTGTTACAAAACTATATGCATTCTCCAAAAGATTCTTCTTTGATAATAGATGGACTAAAAGTAAAAAAAAATAAAGAAATCATTAGGAGATGCTGGAATATGGACTCAGATTTGGAGGTAGCTAGTAGGATAAGAGCTTGCAGACAAGGAATCTCTCAGTGGAAGAAACATAACCTAACTAACTCTGCAAATAACATTGATCAACTCAAAGGAAAATTACAGCTAGAAGTAACTAGACGAAACCCCAACAACAGTAAAATCAGCCAAATAAAACCAGACATAATGGAACAAGTCAGTTTGGAGGAGGACTTTTGGAAACAAAAAGCTAAACAAAAATGGATGAGAGATGGTGATGCCAACACCAAATTCTTTCATGCTTGGGTAAATAAAAGCCGCAAAGGAAATCAAATTAATTACATCCAAGATAATGAGGGACACAAACACTACCTAGAATGTTCTAAAGGGGAAATAGCAACACAATACTTCAAAGATTTATTCACTTCACAAAACCCCTCACATACCAGCACATTCATCAGAAACATTCAATAGAAAGTCAACCAAGACATGAACATCAAACTCATGGAGGCTGTTACAAAAGAAGAAATCAAAGAAGCTATTTGCAGTATTAAAACCGAAAGTGCACCAGACCCTGATGAGATGAAAGGTGCTTTTTACAAGGCATATTGGAATATATTGGACCCCCAACTAACAAATGAAGTTATGGAAGTTTTTGACAAAGGTGTAATCCCTCAAGATTTGAACTACTCCTACATCAGTCTCATTCCCAAAAAAGACAATGCTATTCTAACGACTGATTTCCACCCCATCAGTTTATGTTCAGTTATGTATAAGATTGTTTCCAAGATCATAACAAAAAGGCTACAACCGATGCTACATGAGATTATATCAGACACACAAGGAGCGTTTACGCCTGGGAAACTGATAACAGATAACATCATGATAGCTCATGAACTCATCCACCACATCAACACCAATAAAAAGGGTAAAGATGCCTTTATGCTAGTCAAAACAGACATATCCAAAGCAAATGATAGACTATAGTGGAACTTTATTAAGCAGGTCTTGCTCTAACTTGGTTTCGATATTAAATAGGTTAATCTAATCATGAGCTGTATCACAACGGTCACGTACTCTATCCTTATTGATGGACAAGCTCATGGATTAGTACAACCACAAAGGCGAATTAGACAAGCTGATCCAATCTCACCGTACATCTACATTCTCTGTACAAAAGCTTTAATTGGCAATATCAATTACCTCATGTCACAAGGCAGGCTCACAGGTATACAATTCCACACTAAAGGCCCTACAATTAGCCATTTGCTTTCTACAGATGACATCTTATTTGTCTGTAAAGCCAACATCAATGAAGCAAGAATCCTCAAGGAATTTCTAGAAGAATACTCTGAAGTATCAGGACAGAGGGTTAACTTTGAGAAATCTGCTATCACATTTGGTAATATCCAAGGAAACATTAAAACAGAGATCAAGAATCTCCTTGGAATCACTTCAGCAAATGGGATGGAAAGATATTTAGGGCTTCCTGACTCATTCTCAAAACCAAGATCAAGTTCTCTGCGTTTTTTTCAGAGAACCTTAAAAAAAACTACCTCCCGGTTTGCAAAATCACTCACAACTAGTGGTAAAGAGGTTATGCTAAAACTGTGGCTATGGCACTTTCAATTTATGTGATGTCATGTTTTCTACTAGATAAAACGCAATGCAAGAACCTTACAAGAACAATTAGAGAATATTGGTAGAATAAAGAGAAAGATAGAAATAAGATACCATGGGTTGCTTGGAAGCAAGTCCAGAAAACAAAATCACAAGGAGGACTAGGAGTTAGAGACTTTAGAGACTTTAATATTGCTTTACATGCAAAACAAGCCTGGCGAATCCTTAGCAAACGGGCATCACTACTTGCTAGAACATACAAGTCAATTTACTTCCCGCAGCAGAACTTCCTAGAGTGTTCCTTGGGACATAGACCTTCATATGGCTGGACAAGCATATTAAAAGGTAGAGAACTCCTAGTTAAAGGATTAATCAAACAAATAGGTGATGGTAGAGATACATTTGTCTGGACAACAAAATGGATTATGGATTCCACACCACGAGCTCCAATAAGCAGAGAAGCAAGATTTAATGTTAATCTAAGAGTGTCTAATTTACTGAATGCAAATGGCTGGGATATGGACATACTTGCAGACACAATACACCTAATGGATATTACCCGCATAACATCGATATCCCCTGTTTTGAGCAAACATGATGATTGGCTTTGGGGATTTAATGCACTGGTGAGTATACAGTGAAGAGTGGTTACAAGTTGATAAATAACTTACAGAACAATGGATTGATACAAAGTACAGCTCAGGTGGACTACAAAACAATTTTAATAACTAAGATACAGAATATTAAAGCTCCTTCCAAGATTAAGATATTCATGTGGAATGCATTATCAGGGGATTTAGCTGTTAAGAATCAACTACATCACCGGAAGATAATCTCTACACCAATATGTAGCATATGCAACTCTGAGCCTGAAACTATCAATCATATGTTGTTCTTATGCCACCCAGCTAGACAACTATGGAGATTATCTAACACTCCGGAACCAGATAGGGGTTTTATTGGCACCACATTAGCAGACAACTTTATTCATCTGTTCCTGATGTCCACAAAAACCAATATTCCAAGAGAAATTAAACTAAACTTCCCTTGGATTCTATGGTGTATTTGGAAAACAAGGAATATGATCGTTTTTGAAAATGCATAGCCAAATCTAATGAGTAATCTTCAGGAAGCTTTAATGGAAGCTAACCAGTGGCTGCAACTACAAGAGAAGCAAAGAACTTCAGAAAGGGGTACAACATTGTCAGTGCTTGGAAAGAATAGGTTACAGAACAGAGGAAGTAAGTATTATGCTTGGTGGGATATTATGTTTAACACTCAGTCCAATTTGCATGGAGGAGCTCTCATCATACAGTGTAAAGAGGATAAGAAAACTTGGCACGCAAGACACACAATCTTTAGTTGGGGTTCCAAGATGCAAGTATGACTACAAGGACTCTTATGGCTCACACAAAGCATCATAGACTTGCACCTCTTCCCAATAAGCATACTGATTGACAATAATAAGTTATATGAAATAGTCACACGGCAAGATAAATGGCCAAGGTTTCAACACCATTTGCACCAACTCAAGGTTATGATGGAGCAAGAGGAAGGAGTGGAATTTTGTCACATCCCACCACAAAAAGTTTCATGGCAGTTCCTCATTGCTAGAAGTGTGGTCAAGGACAATCTCTATCAAGACTATATCGGAGCTAGCACCCAAGGTTGGTTACGCTATAACAATGCCCCTTTACATTTTGAGACTTCATTCTCATCTTGATAAACCCTTACCAATATCTCCTCAAACACTTTACTGTATGAAACAAGGCATGATGCCTTGACTATACCTCTATTTTCAATCTCCCAATTTTAGTGAATTAGCATTAATGGGCCGAGATTGGTCATTAATGGCCAATTTAATCCTTATGATTAGGCCCAACATTCTTGGTTCCCTAATGATTACTCTCTATTAGCGTGAAACCTATTTAGTTTATCAAAACCTTTTCTACACCTTTACACGTCAACTTCCCTACAATCTCTTCCACTATCTAAAAACTAATCATTGCCTACTTTCCAACCTCCTCACCATTCCCACTTCAGAGGATAACAAGTATCATACTCTAATGGTTGCACTAATCACTCAATTTCTCTCTGCTACAACCAAATCTTCGAGAACACAAACAAGAAGATTCAGGCGGCTAAAGGAGATATTTGCTCAACATGCATTGGAGGAGCACATCACAATCTCCAAGAAGCTCAGCGTGAGAACATGTGTTAGAAGCGATGATGAATTTTACTTCAGCTGTTCAACATAAAAACAGGATTGAGCTGGAGTCTCTTCACTTAACTCTTATCAAAGCAAAACAAAGCTAAAATCCTGCAATATGGTAGACAACTTAGGGTCAGCTATCGATCAGCTCCATATGGGTCGAAGAGATGATGATGTGTACATTTCCTACTATGCCTACTACAACATGAAAGAGATGAGTAAACTAAGCTTGGTGGCAAGACCTCTAAACTATGCTAAGCAGGATTTGGTGGCTATGGCGACAGATCTACTGAGAATGTGGTGTATGGAAACCAGGGTGTATGGGAGAATAATTGATCATGATTATGTTCAATTTATTTTCTCGTCAGAAACTGACCTCATCTCAATTCTTCGTCGTCAACCTGTTTCTTATAATGGCTGGATTGTACTTATACAGAGGTGGAAACCCATTGACTCTAGCCTCTACTTTTGTTATGTGCCTGTATAGATCCAGATCCATGATCTCCCTCTACAATATGCATCACCGATGACAACCAGACTGATTGCTCGAGCTGTTGAAGAAGTGATCAAAGTTGATGTGCGGAACCACTCAGTGACAAGAGCTACTACCATACGAGCTCAGATTAGCATTGACCCTTTTGCTAGATTGAAGTTTTTCAAACCTATAAGATTCAAAAACGGGAAGAGACTTCATGTGTTCTTCCACTATGAAGGAATTACCAATTTCTGCTTGAATTTTTAGAAACTTACGCATGATACTACAATGTGCACCTATGTTCCCACATCAGCAGATTACTTGCTTGAAACGGAAGGAATTGAAGACCCTCAGGACACTTCCTCAGCAGCTCTGTCTCAAATGGAGGTTCATCCACTGGAAGCCACAATCACAACGTCAATGGCACCAGCAAAATCCTCAAGGTATCTCTCTCAGACTACGGCTAACATTGCTAATGGTATTACCACTATTTGGAACACTATTAGAGACATAAGTCTTAACAATGAGGACTTCACGAGGTTTACGGCAGAAATAGAATTGGATTTGGCAACAAATTCAGCGCAAGATGAGCTTTCCTCCTTAACCGAGAAACCAAGAGGAAAATGTACCCTAATATGGATGAAGAGCCAGGTTACATGACCCCAAGATCGTTTTAAGTTAAGTTCAAAGGAAGATTTCTACTTGGATTAGTCTTATTTTGATTTATAGTTTTTTAACTAGTATTTTTGATAACATTTTCGGCTAAACTTTTGGATATCTAAGTCTCAACCTTTTGTGCTACTATGAACTTTGATTGTAGTTAAACCAAGCCCCATGCTCTGGTTTAATCACCAACAAAAGCTCTGTTTTCGTTGGATTATAATTATCATCAATACAATATTTACAGTAAAAAAAAACAAATACCCAACTTACATTTTTTTGTCAACGGCAGATTTTATTATTGATAGAAGATTACAATTGACATTAAGGAAATGATAAAACAATTACAATGAGAACTCACTTAAACCAAACCCCTAAAATTTCTCAACCCTAAGAAAGAGATAAAGCTAAAGTTTTGCGGGGAATGAAAATGTTAAATCAAAATCTGTAAAAATTCTTAAAACATAGGCTGATTTCAAAGGCATTACACATACGAAAGATATAACTAAACCATATACTTCTAATGGACTGTGATTGACTACCCCAATAACTGATGGGCCGAGAACTGAAAGAAGACCATAGCGGCCCAATCATTAAGAAGCCTAATCTTGCGTGAAATCACTGTCTGGAGGAGATCGAGAAAAAGCCACCACAGACTAACGAAACAAAGCAAGAAGAAACGCAAAGTGAAGATCGATGATCCTAATCTAGCCCAATCGGAACCTACGCACAAGAACGACATCAAGCCCACACATAGCCTAAATCCGATCTTACCATTACTGCAAGCTAAGAACCAGAGCTAAACTGAATCTAAAACCAAGCGCCCTCTGACTTGTAAGATCCAGATCTATGCTAAGGTAAAAGCCGACAAAGAGGGATTATAAACGAAACCGATAATCTCAATTAAAGGTTGACTGTGACGTCATTGTTAGCAGGACAATCACCACCGGAGAGGACACCAAAGATTCACTGATGATAACAAAATTGAGGTCTCAGTGGTGACAGAATCGATGGCGTGAATGACTGTTTGATCTCTAAACCGTCGTCCTTTCACAGACAGAGGAAAAAACTGGTCGCTGGAGCCACCATGTTGTTGTGTGACCTTGAAAAAGTTTACTGGCGAAGGAGGCTAAAACGGAGCTAACAAAGACGAGCTCGATTCGTGCGTTATGATGAGCTAGGTGGAGCGAATAGGACCATCGGAAAGCTTAGAACGATGACTAGCCCTTTCCGGCAACGGTGAGGCCTACCGGCCGCCGAAAAGGTGGAGACTATAACATCGGTTCAAGACCTACAAACAAGAGACCGAGAGAGAATACCCAACATATATTAATTTGCTAAAATAATATCCAATTACAAATCTTTCCAATAAATGCCTACACTTGTGTTCAAAAAAAAATACCTAAACTTGTATTGACCAAGACAATCTAGACTTTACAAAAGTCAACTTTAACCTTTAATTAGACATTGTTAATTGGAGTTAATAAGATGTATAATAAAACATTTAGTTTTGTTTAATTATACCAAAATCCCTTAATCCCAAATCTAGGTAAAAGACATATTTTCCTCAGTGAGTTCTTCTTTCTCGTCGCGACATATACCTTCTCAACGTTTTATGTTTTTTGTAAAACTTACGTATGACTTAATGGTTTGTGAGGGTAATAGATTCATGGTTTGATTTATTAAGTGGTAGAACAATGAGACAATTAAAAACGTCGGAGACTGATGAGGATACAAGCAAAGACTTCTTATAATTGGGAAAACCCGTAATTTAATAAAATTAGTTATCTGTAAAAAATTACGTTACAATTGATGCTGGAGGAACAATACGATCAAATATAGGAGGCATCTTGATCATTTGATTGGTCTTCTATTGCAAGTATCAAATCTCTTATGAATTATGTATGTATTTGACAAATTTATTGCGTCTCCCAAACCTTTTGTGTAGATCCTCGCCAACCTCAATTTTAACCTTTTCTCCATTTTTCTCTTAATTTTAAGTTAAACAAACTTAAGTTTAAGTGAATTATGACGTAGGGGATCTTTAGGATCATTGTCACGTTGTTTTGCCACTTAATGATTGAAAACATGAATGAATTACTCTTACAAACCATTACGTCATACATTAGTTCACAAAAAAACATAAAACATAGAATGTTGAGAAAAGAACAGTCACGGCGAGAAAGAAGAAGTCACAGAGCAAAATATGTTTTTTTACCTAAATTTAGGATTTAGAATTTGGGTCTAATTTAACAGATCATTAACGCCAGTTAACATTATTTAATTGAGTGTTAAAGTTGACTTTATTGAAGCTTAAGGTGGCTCGGTCAATGTAAATTGAGTATTTGATTGAAAAGATTTATAATTAGATATTGTTTGACAAATTTCTGTAAATTTGATAGTATTTACTTGACCATTTTCTGGTTATACTACAAGTGATGGAGACGAGATTTGAGAAATTTTCAATTTTGGAAATTGCGAGCAAGCTGACAAGAAAAAAAAGCCGAGGTTAAGAGTGGCGTAAGAGAGAGGGTCAGTGTCCTCAATTTTAAATGTTGGGCGCTGCGTGAAGGATTAGAAAAGCATTTATTCTTCAAGATGCTCTTCTCAAAGTATCCACGTGTCACATTTTCATTTGTTCACATATCAAAAGCTGAGCTCTCATCATCTACTTACTCCCCCACCTTATATCTCCCGTGCACCCCTTTACGAAGTACACAATAACCGAACCTAACCGGCGTTGAATTACTACTTGTCAACGCCAAACCTTCAAATCTACAACCCATACTTTATTACTAGAATTTATATTACCATTTAATTTATTAATTCTTTGTTATAGACTTTATTAAGTAGTGTCACAGGTCTCACATGCCTACTATGTACATCCTTAAAAGTTTGCAATAGCTCAGGTCTTTAATTATTTATCTATTTTTGGTACTTAAGTTAACATCTAAACATATTCAAAACTTGAGAATGAGATCATTAGTACAAGAATAAGTCCTTTATGGATTTTTATTCTCTCAATATCATAATTATAAAAAATAAAAATACAAATCATGATTCGAATCCTATATTTTTGATAACTTGTAAGTAGTACACACAATTTTTAAATCTGTGCCACACAAAATATTGGAGTTTAAAAATCGTAAGATATAGAAATTTTTGCTGCAGTGAAAACTCTGTATATAAGATTTAATTTAACCTGGTTATAAGATCAAGCCAATTATTTAACATTTTTACCAAAAAAAAAAAAAAAAGATCAAGCTAAAACAGTAGACTGTACCATGAAAATAAATAGTACTAGTATAAACGAGGTTTCACGTGCTAAATCTTGAAGAAGACGATTGGACAGAACAGCAAGACAGAAGCAATAACCAATGGAATTATGGAACATCATATTTAAACTTTTAGATATCATTGGATAGTTAAACTAATTAGTATTATAATGATTTTTTAAAAAATTTATTTGGTTGTTAATATGGTCCACGCGGTCTCTTCTCCAGATCCCCGTTATCTGTATAGATTTCCGTCGGTCTATTCATTTATTATCCACTTTTCTTTTCTTTTTTAATATTTAATACTGGAATTTATTTTTGTAGTACCAATTTACATTGGTATCCAAATGGAATATTATTCGAATACAGAAGTTTTACCAACCACTTTTCTATTTTTGTTGAAAAAGTCAAATTGCTAGCCAAATAAATGAGGTAAAAATTGCAGTAGATAATATATTTGGATTATGAATTTGACAAAATATATATTTTAAAAAAATGAATTTGTGTACTTTTATAAAAGTGGATTTTTGTAATTTTCAGATAATTACAGAAATTCATATAATACTCTGATGGCATAGGTTTAAATATTTTCAAAAAATAAATGAATAAATTTATTTATAAGTGATTATTTTTCAAAAGAGACATTCATTATCCAAATTTGGGCCTTGAGGCCCAAATATAATGGGTCAGATGATCTAAAACCCCAATTTTATCCCCAAATAAATTTCATCAATCGTCGTCTGGCTGGGCACTTGTGGAGATTCAGTCGAAAAACTGAAATTTACAAGCTTCCTCTGTTCGTTTTCGGTGAAGCCCCCAATTTACGTATCGCTTGTTATTTTCTTCTTTTCTTCTTGTAAAACTAGAATTCCCTGGACTCATGGGAAAGAAGGAGAGCGAGATTTCTGTAATGGAGATCGACGATGCGAAATCCGATAACTCTGAGCAGATCCTTCCTAGGTTCTCGATCAATGGTTAGTTTTTATTTTTCTGGGAATGTGAATTCACCCAACTGCTTCTTTTGGTATTTTCGAGTTTAGTTGGTATTGAATTTAATACTTATGATGGTTATATGCACGAGTTGTTATATGCATAGATGGGAATTTTGCTTACGGTAATCTCGAATTTGGTCAATGTTTGCTTTCTTAAACCGTAATTCGTGAGGGCGTTGTTATGATTATATCAGAATGTTCTCAGGTTTCTGAATTTTTGCAACTTTGCATTTGGCTTTTCAGTTCTGCAGCTGATGAAATCTTCTCAGGCGCAACATGGTCTGCGTCATGGTGACTATGCTCGCTATCGGTACTGATATGAATCCCTAGGCTCATTGGTACTTGGGATTTTGATCGAATTAAGTAATTTTCTACAATTTGTGTTACTCCGTTGCGTAGGAGATATTGCTCAGCACGGTTGAGGAGGTTGTACAAGTCCTTGAAATTTACTCATGGCCGTGGTAAATACACTCGGCGGGCCATACTTGAATCAACGGTCACTGATGTTAGGTATCTATCTTGCTCTTTTTTCTTTATCCCTTCAAAGCTGAAGATTTGCTTGAGTATATAAACCTCTGGCTTGGTGTGATTTTGCGTTAAAAGAAAGAATGTGAAGGTTCACTTGCGTCCACTAAAAATTAATGAATTTTTTTGTTGTACTCGCACGCTAATAAGAACTGGGTCCAATGTAATGTGTTTATTTGAAATAGGTTCCTTCATGTGGTTTTCTATATGGCGGAAAGAGCATGGAGTCATGCAATGGAAAAGAGACAGCTACCTGATGGGCCTAATTCACGACAGCGGATATATTTGATTGGTAGGCTGAGAAAGGCGGTTAAGTGGGCTTCTCTTTTCTCAAGTTTGTGCTCTATTAAGACAGATTCCAGGACATCTCTGGAAGCCGAGGTATTTCTATCACCCCAAAATGTTGCAGCGTCCATATATGTACATATAACATATCTACTTCGGAAGGAAGAAAAGAAATACCTCTGTTATAGGCTCTTTGCTTACTTGTTTCGTGTAAAATGTGTGTGTAATATATAAATGCACGACATGAGGCTTCATGCTTGATCTTATTGTTTTATAGGCATATGCATCCTATATGAAAGGTACTCTGTTATTTGAGCAAGATCAAAATTGGGAAACTGGGCTGGCATGTTTCAAAAATGCCAGGTTTGTCTTTGTCCAATATCATCAATTTACAATTTGGTAGGTTTTGTTTTTTAACATTATCTGCCATTGCAGAGCTGTTTATGAGGAACTCGGAAAATATGGTGATCTAGAGAACCAAGTTCTTTGCCGGGAACGGGTTGAGGAGCTTGAGCCTAGTATACGATACTGCCTACACAAAATTGGCAAATCAAACTTGCAGACATCTGAACTTCTTCAGATTGGTGAGATGGAAGGTCCTGCATTGGATCTTTTCAAAGCAAAGATAGAGGTACGTATGAATATTCACAATCAAAAATATCATTCTGTCAGCTTCACCACCATATGTTTCTATAATTCACATAACTGTTACAGCATGAATATTTTATTTATTAGTTTCTCCATCTGTTGTTAGGAACTTAAATTCTTGCTTTTGACTTGTAACCAACACACATGACTGACAAATTACATGTATATGATATTGCCTAATATTGAATGTCTTGCAATGGTTTATTTCAAACTATTTCTCAGATCCCGAGACATTTTAAGTAAAAATATGATTTATATTGCCCACTGTCATGTAGGCTGCTATGGAAGAGGCCAGATCTCAACAAGCTGCATCTCTTACAGAGTTTACTTGGCTTGGCTACAGATTTCCAGTTTCCAACCCCAAATCTCGGGTTTCTATTTTAAAAGGTCCTATTAACTTTTTCCTTATCCCCCTTTTTGAATTGCTTTTTAGGCTGAAAAAAATATGTCTGATAGCATAGTTCTAGATCTGGGAACACTTGGTGTTTACCTGTATAATGGAGTTATTGTTGCGCGTTATCCTATTAATATATCTTGGTTCTTTAGAACGTTGAGCACCTCTCTGAGGCTCTTATTCCATGTTCCTTTCAGCCCAGGAACTTGAGAAGGAGCTACAAGGGCCAATAGCAGAATCTCTCCCTGCAGAGAAAAAGCTAACCATATTTGATAAATTATTCACTGCATATCATGATGCCAGGAACACCATACGCAGTGACTTGGTGAGTGTATTTACAAAACATCTTCTAATTAATGATTGGGTTCACTGAAAAGGTTTACCCTTTAAAAGAATTTTAAAACTGTTGACTAGTATGCTCATCCCAAAGAGTATAAGCATCTATCTTTATGGTGCATTTCTATTTCTTTGATGGATTAACGTTTACTAAGGAGCAAACTTTTGTAGGTAAGTGCAGGAAGTGCTGAATCTGTTAAAGATGAACTAAATGGTTTGGACAAAGCTGTTGGGGCTGTGCTAGGCCAAAGAACCATTGAACGGAACCAGTTGTTGGTCCAAATAGCAAAGAGTAAACTGAACAGAAAACGTGATGATAAAAGTGAAAAGGTGACTAGGCCTGAGGAGCTTGTTCGGTTGTATGACCTTTTGTTACAGGTAGCCACTTGTTCACCTGTTTTTTTTCTTCAGAAGCGGATTTTGTTTGTTAAACTATCTGAGGAGACATCATTTGTGTTTCTTTTTTCTCAGAATGTTGCTGATCTCTCTGATCTCATTAGCTCTGGACGAGACAGGAAACCTGAAGAGATTGCCTTTGAAGAAGTATGTCAGCGCAAAAGCTTGGCCTTTCGTGCTGAAAGGTTTACTTCACTCGCATTGTTGATATTTTTAGGGCGGTTATTATCGGGTTATGAATTTCCTGTACTCTTCACATGATTTAGCATCTTAGGATCCTTAGTAAGCAATAGTAGTAATCAATTTTTTGAACTCTTTATATGTATGTCCTTTCCCTTTTGAGAAGATCTAGTGAGTAGCCTTCTTTCCATAAATATGCTGATACATATAGTTTTCATTACCCTTAATTGAATTTGTGATGATATCAGGTGCTTCTACTTGGCAAGGTCGTATAGTCTAGCAGGAAAGAGGGTTGAAGCATACGCCTTGTATTGTCGTGCTCGATCTCTTGCTGAAGATGCCCTGGACAAGTTTCAAAGCATAGCTGAAAAAGATGAGGTATTGAGCTCGTCATCTATTGGTCACCCCCTACATGGCTTCCCTAGTTGTTGAATAGTAGTGTACTATGTTAGCTTGTGTCGACTGGATAGGATTAATAGGTCCACTGAACATGTAGATATTATTTTCACTCAGGAAATGTTAATTTTGACTAACTTATCAAAAAATGCGCAGGGAACTATCCAGGAATTGAAGACCCTGAGCAAAGAGTGCAGAGCTAACAGTTGCATAGAGCATGCCACCGGGATTATGGAGGCAGAGAAGGCTCAAGAGAATCTTTCAAAGAAAATCTCAACTATATCACTAAAAGATTCAGCCGCTAAGGTACGGTCTCGCCATCTTGCCTTATTGATTAGTAGCTGATGGTATTAAAAACCTCATCTCATAATCTTCTTTTGTGGTTTCCTCACCTTATTTCTATGTCCCATGTTTCTTCTAACATCTAAAATAGTCTGAAACTTGTTTGAAAAAAATCGTGCTCAATGGGATCATGTAATATGTTTTGCTTGGCACATCCCCATGAGCGATCAAATCTCAATTATCATCAGAAGCTTTCTTCTATGCTCACAGATTTTGGGTTATTATGTAGTCCTGTAATGTTGTCTCTTAATCAAATAAAACTCTAATGGTCTGTTTACCTCTTATATAATATGTAAAAGCAGGTGGAGAAATACTTGTTAGACAACCTCGATGTGTATGAATCTGCGGTTGGTGATTCAAACACGAAAAGTGTTCCAAAGATTGAACGTTTTCCACCCGCATTCCAATCTATACCGCGTAATCCAATCGTTCTAGATTTCGCCGACAACTGCATCGAATTCCCAGTTCTTGAAAACAGAATGAAGAAACGTAAGGGATTGATTAGCCGTCTTTGGGGATGAAGCTTTAAACTCCTTTCCCAGGTTAAAAGAATCTCTGGTTCACTTTCCCTTCGTTTACCAAACTCTGAAACTTCGTGTTGCTCTTAGCTTCTGAAACGAAATGCATGAAAGTTTTTTTTTTTTTTTTTTAGAGATTACAGTTTAGACCGAGAGTTACATTTTCCTTAACGTTTGGTGACATTTGAAATTTTGGAAATTTTAGACAATTTTTTATTTGCTATTCTACATGAGTTCGATCTTTCGGTTATGTAACTAAAACGTCACAATTTTCGAGCATAGTAGAATGATCGAAAGACCGGTTCGGTTGTGAAACATTTACCCGGTTAAAGACTAAAGAGTAAAGACTGCATGAAAAAATGTCAGATTCCTACAAACAATAATGATGGTCTATCCGGTTTTCGGGATAACCATATTATGATTTTGGTTAACGGAAACCAAAGTTTCGGCTGCTTATATGTTTTTTGTTGATGCGATTAATTAGTTTCTCACACGTTTAGGAAGGTCTGCTTCTCTAGGAATCATCAACTTATATAAAAGTCAACTCTTTTGGATTGTTTGCAGTAAATATTCTCCTAATTTCAATTAAATTGGACTTCGAATCTATGAAGTACCACATCCTTCACCTAATTAGCCACTCATTCTGAGAATATTTTTTAGTTTCATATTATATACTAGAGTATAATTTAAACTTTATTATCATGAGATTATAGAATAATCTGAACTCGAAATCTAGTAAAAACCATTTGTTGAAGTGACTTGGGCTCATCATATTACAATCATATCACTTTATAGATCTTTCGAAAAGTATTATAAATACCAAAATAAATTATTCCCTCCAACAAGCAGAAAACGGTGGGGTTCGTTTATTTAATGTGATTTTGCTGTGGCATAACATTTATCAAAATGATATAATTTTTTTTTTTGTCACAAATTGAAAATGATATAATTAATTAATTACTTTTTGTTATAAATATATATATATATATGTAAAATAAATAATGTATATAATAATGACAGGCATGGAAGGTTTAGCACACGATGAGAAGAGCAGAAGAAGAAAGAGAGAGAGTAGAGTTAAATTTGATAGTTTTTAATTTTTGGTTCTCGATCGCACGATCTTTCCCTTTTTTTCCGCCCATTTTCCCCACTTCTCAACCAACCCTAATCCCCAAAACTAGCTTTTTTGATTTTCCAAATACGACATTTCATTACTCTTTTTGTTTTTTTTTTCTTTTTGGGAATGAAATAGAAAAAAACAAAAAAAACGAAAACATACACACACCATAATTAGCTCTGCCTGCTTCTCCGGTTACCGGAATTTTATAATTTTCCAAAGTGAGGGAGGACAATAAGAAGAAGAAGAAGAAGAAGAAGATTACAGAGGAGCAAGAGGAGGAGGATCATTTTGGGTCTTTTGCTTTTCTCGCAAAAGAAATGAATTTCTCAAAGCTCGATGATTCTCCCATGTTTCGCCAGCAGGTTTTTTTTTTATGAAAATATATTTGAATTTTCTAATTGTTTCGATCGTCTCTGTTTCTAGATTCTTTATGGCTTCCATTGTTCACAAGAAAGAGGGAATATGTTTTGTATAATCTCTTGTGCCATTCAATGATCAAAGAAATATTTAAACTTCGGGTTGTTGAACCATCACCAATGGTCTGTCATTTTAATATCATTTATATGCAAAAGATTATGTATCAGGCATTTGTAAACTTTCTATAATGTCCAGTATAATACATATAGATGTCCAAGGCAAGATTCAATGGTTATTGATTTTTGCAAGGCTCTCTTTTTGTATGAAATTGGCAATGTTGATTGTTATTTGCTTTTAGTGTAGATGCCAAATGGTGGGAGTTGACTTCAAATTAACAATCCAGATTTTGAAATACTCTTACTGTTTATCTATTCATGTCACTTTCGATCCGTCATTTTTTTAGGCTTGATCTGTAATGTAGCTTTGATATTGTGTTGAATTTGTACCAAAATATGTTAAAGTGATACTTGTTTTGACTGTGCAAATTTTTTGTCTGTGCTACAGATGCAATCCATGGAAGAGAGTGCAGAGTTTCTGCGGATGCGATGCTTAAGGTTCTATAAAGGATGCAGAAAATATACGTAAGCTCTTACTCTATACTCTGTTTTGTAAAATACAGAATTCTATATCATGATGTCCTTTTTCTTTGGATTATTAGTGAGGGGCTCGGAGAAGGGTATGATGCAGATATTGGCTTTGTAAATGCACTTGAATCTTTTGGAGGAGGCCATAATGATCCCATATGTGTTGCTTTTGGAGGTACCTCCCTTGTTTCTGTTTATTCGCTTTTAGTAATTCGATTTCTGCATTATTTCTCTCCGTTCCACATTCGTTTGTTCTTTCATGGACATTTATCCGAAGGAAATACGTTATTTGCTCAGGTCCTGTAATGACAAAATTCACAATTGCTCTACGAGAAATCGGAACGTATAAAGAAGTTCTTCGTTCTCAGGTACTGAAATCTACGGCATGAATAGCCTGAAATATCTGTGCACTGGGTTGAACTAATATTCTGGAGCCTTGATTTTATCTGCGTATATTTTATATTTTTAGGCATTATACTTGTTTTTTTTTGGTTTGGTAGACTCTATTTGAAGAAGTGCATACCTAAACTATGATGTCTTGTCAACACTTTTCAGGTAGAAAACATACTGAATGACCGATTGCTTCAATTTGTGAATGTTGATGTCCAAGACGTTAAGGTATTTTTATTTACATACTAGGTGAAAGATTATGAAAAAATTACTTTTCAAGTTCTTGCATTGTATGTTCAATATTTTCCCTGTTGCTCCAGACTTGTATTCATTTTTAATTTCTGTCACGCAGGAAGCACGCAAACGGTTTGACAAAGCTTCCATTATATATGATCAGGTGCGTTGAATGACTTGAGAATATGTCAGTTGATGGGTAAATTTATGGTATTCCTGCTTGATACCATAAGCACTCTGCGTGTTTGGAAAAACTTCACTCTAATATATGTACATCTGAATGAAACAGGCACGAGAGAAATATCTTTCATTAAGGAAGAGTACACGATTGGATGTGGCTGCCACGATTGAGGAGGTATGTAAAATTTTGTGGCGTTTTTAAGTCTCTTGTAGCACTAGTCACAGACCTTCACTTTTTGCACTGGAAAAAACTAATTTGGTTGAGGGTCATTCCAGGACCTACATAGCGCAAGGACAATATTTGAACAAGCCCGGTTTCATCTGGTAATAGCTTTGTAATCAGATGTTACAAAGCATTTCTGCGGTATTTTAATATATAACTGTACATAATGCCTCCTTTCTTCTTCCTGGCCAGGTTAGCGCACTCTCTAATGCGGAGGCTAAAAAGAGATTTGAGTTTTTGGAAGCAGTCAGCGGGACAATGGATGCTCATCTCAAATTCTTCAAACAGGCAAGAATTTTCTTGAAAAGAAATTTTAGAAGCAAGAACACAAATAACTTCTTTTCTTGGACCTAATCAGCTTGGTTTTATGAGGACTTCTATCATACAATGGATTCTTTTCCTGTTTTCTGATATGAACAACACAATTCATTTCTTTCTTTCAGGGATATGAGCTACTACATCAAATGGAGCCTTTTATTAATCAGGTCTGATACTCCTTGCAGCATGGTTCTTTTGTCTTTCCACTTTCAGAGATTTTTCTGTAGCGAACCCTTCCTTTTCAATCAATAATATGAGGTATATCTGTGTTTAATTGAAATTTTATGATAGGTGTTGGCTTATGCACATCAGTCTAGAGAATGTGCAAACTATGAGATGACATCACTTAATGAAAGGATGCAAGAATATCAAAGGCAAGTTGATCGGGAAACTAGAACCTCAAATGGTTCTCCAACAGGAGATGGCTTGAGACATAACTCAAGAAACTCACAGAAAGTTATAGAGGCTGTCATGCAATCTGCCGCAAAAGGAAAGGTATGTTAAAAATATCATTTTACTGAGGCTCATATCTTTTATACTGTTTTGATTTGTATTTATCTGTTGATGTTACTGTCCTTCAGGTTCAGACTATAAGACAAGGGTATCTGTCTAAACGTTCCTCAAACTTGAGAGGTGATTGGAAAAGAAGATTCTTTATTCTTGATAGCCGTGGGATGCTATATTATTACCGAAAGCCATGGAATTGGTCTTCAGTAAGTTGCAAAACATTTTTTGAAAAATGTGTTTTTTTAAGTGTTCCTTGAAAAAACATGTAACATTTTGTGCTGTACAGTATCATTACTGATTCTTCGACGCTCTATGTATCAGGGCAATGGAAGCCGGTCAGTTGTTCATAGGAATATATCATCAGAAAACAGTCCTGGACTGCTAAGTCGGTGGCTGTCTTCTCATTATCATGGTGGTGTGCACGACGAAAAACCAGTTGCGCGTCACACTGTAAACTTGCTGACTTCTACGATCAAAGTTGATGCAGATCAGACGGATCTAAGATTCTGCTTTAGAATTATTTCACCTACAAAAGTTTATACATTACAGGTATGTTCTTGAAACATAAATTTAAAATTAAGAGGATTCTCAATATCTTTTGCCTATTGAAACTTTACAAATACAGGATGAGGACATGTACATCAATTGTTTTTTTCTTCCATCCTTGTGACTGACCAAACTTTTTTGAGTTTCTGATATAGGCAGAGAATGCTCAAGATCAGATGGACTGGATAGAGAAAATTACTGGAGTAATTGCTTCTTTGCTGAGTTTCCAAACACCTGAAAGAGCAATCATGGTAAGATTATATATGGTAGTACTACTAATTGATTCTGGTGAGACTCATTCGGTGTTGACTGAAACATCATTTTGGTGCAACTTGATCAGCGTCTTTCTACTGTGGACGGAGGTGATACGTTCTCTGCAAGTGATTCCGGTTCCTTAGCAGATCCATATGATATTGAGCAGGTAGAAAGTGGAGAATCCACCTTGGAAAATCCTATGACAGGAGGCAACCGCTCGAGGTTTTCAGGGTGCTTACAGCAACATGATATGGTAAAGACTGAAAAGCCAATTGATGTCTTGACAAGAGTATTGGGAAATGAGAAATGTGCAGACTGTGGTGCTCCCGAACCTGATTGGGCCTCTTTGAACCTCGGTGTCCTCATATGTATTGAGTGTTCTGGTATCCATCGTAACCTTGGTGTTCATATCTCTAAGGTAAGCCATCCATTTGAAGTTTTTCATTCTTTTGGTCTTCTCACGAAGGGGAAAACGTGAGTTAACACTGTCTAAAATTAAGTAATTCTAAAATTAGAAGTATTAAATCTTGTCATGCAGGTCAGATCGCTTACTCTTGATGTTAAAGTATGGGAACCGTCGGTCTTGACGTTATTCCAATCGCTAGGGAACGTATATGTAAACTCAGTGTGGGAGGAGTTGCTGAACACGGATAATAGATCTTCCAGTGTTAGTAGGTCTTCTGGGTAAGTGACTAGAAATTCTCATCAGTTGGAATTGTGAGAAGACGAAACTACTTCATGTATTTACAGTCTTTAAATATTCTATTTATTAGCACTCCCAAGTCAGATCGACCAAGAAAGTTTCTTGTAAGGAAGCCTGGTTCCAATGATCCCATTTCTGTGAAAGAGTTGTTCATCCACGCTAAGGTATATATCAGTCTGTTAATAAGCGAAATTTTAAATATCTCATGTCTGTCCATTGCTAATATTACTGACTAACTACAGTACTCAGAGAGGATTTTTGTCCGCAAAGCAATAGACAGTGAGCATTTCCAGGTGGTTTTCCAAGAGATATGGGAAAATGTCCGTGCCAATGACAAGAAATCAGTTTACAGACACATTGTATGCTCTGAAGCAGATGTGAATGCTCTACGTGGACAAGCATCATACACTGTGTCTTTACCCTTAGGAAAGATGATGCAAATAGAAGCGAATGAGGAATCCCTAGCAGCCAAATTCAAGAGCATTGAAGAGGAACTTCAAGAGAATCCAGAGGGTAATTCTCAGTCAAGAGGGGAAGGGGAAAGTATAATCAGAGAAGAAACTTCAAACGACTGTTCTTTGCTTCACCTTGCTTGTCTTTCTGCGGATATTGGTATGGTGGAACTATTGCTTCAGTATGGCGCAAAAATAAATGCAACAGATTCAAAAGGTCGGACACCACTACATCATTGTATCATCAGCAGGAGATATGCAATTGCTAGGTTGCTGCTTATGAGGTAAACTCCATATACTTGATCTTGAGGTTTTTCCTAGCACTGATCTGGACGGTTATATTAATTAGTCTAATACAATGATTTAATTACAGGGGAGGAGATCCAAATGCTGTGGATAAAGATAATAACATACCGGTTAAATATGCTTCAGAGACAGATCTCAATGACAGCGAACTGATTGCTTTATTAACAGACTGCAAAAGATGATAACTATGATGAATCAAATTTGACCATTTCGTTTGTTTATCACTCAGAAAGCAGAATGGTATAGCTCACTAGAAGAGTGTTGCGCTTACTGAACTCTTTTCGCCTTTTAGTTTGTTTCATATTTAATTTTTGCCCATATAATCGGCGATTTGTTCATGAAGAGCGTAGAGAATACATGTAAATTTTGTTTGTTGCTTGTTAGGTTTATATACATGTTCATACTCTGGTGTACATAAGGTCTTTTTCTGGTGGGGTTGGGTTGTATGTCCTGTAAGATTAAAACCTCTGTTTTGGTTTTCACTTGAGATGCTGTTTTTGTTGTTTATGTAATGAAAGACAAAGACACATTGTTCTCTTCTGTTCGGCTTATGTTTTCAGACAGAGTTTGTGGTTTTGCCTATCGGAGAACTTGCTACGAGTCACCAGGCATCTTCTTCTTCTTTTTTATTTTTTTTTATATTTTGAAATTCATCTGCATTATTATAATCTGATACTGATGAATAAAGAACAGTATATTATGAACCTTAACCTGAGATTCTTTTCCTAGAATGTGGGATCATCAGTATGACAAATCATATCTTACTCAAAAGACTGTAATTTCAATGATTACTGAAATCATTGTTACATTCAATCATTGTTACATTCATTATATCAAACCTTTTACAGACCTAAAAATGCAGATTGACTAACGCTAGACATCTACCATAAAACTCCCATCTCAGTTCTTGAACTAGAATTTTTCCTAGCCTATAAAAAATAGAGGAAACTGTAGATTAAACAGCCCAGATATGTTTCCCATTCGTAGTTAACTTCTGAGTGTCATCATGATGAAGGAAACTTCTGAGCAAACCAATTGGATCCAATTTATCTGGCTGATTGAATACTCATCCTGAAGCTTCGTCCACAAGAGTTTATGAGCAAGCAGAAGCTGTTCCAAGAACAGCAACTGCAAATTCTTAACTCTTAACTGAACAGATAAACAATGTTCAACTAGCTTGCCCTAGGTAGGGTCAGACGTATATATCTATCTGGTCACACAAATTGAGCCATCCCGAAGACTTAGACCCAGTAGAATCCGTCTGGTAATACCCAGTCTAAGAGCATTAAAAGGGAGAGGATGTAGCTTTATATCAGGTTATGATCAAAATTACCTTTTACCACGATTGCAACCCATCAGCAATTTGCAAAAAGAATACGAAGGAAGTTTATCTGCTTTTGGCTTTCGTCTTATATCTATGAAGCAGCATCAGCTTCCATCCTTTGGTTTGAGGAAATGCAACTCTCATTGATTAACTCAATAACACTCGAAGAATCAGGAATATATTTGAGTCGAACCATATTCTCCATAACTTTTTCAGCTGCCTCCATTTCTCCCACTTTAGCAAAGCCAGACAGTAGAGCCCGGCAAGTTGAAACACTTAGCTTACACCCGTCCACAACAGCGTTCTTGGCAAACATTTGATCAACGAGCACAAGTGCTTTTGTCGTCATCCCTTCTTTCAGGCAAGCATTAATTAGAACGCTATACATTATGTTGTCAGGTTCAATTCCTGCTGCAATCGCCTCATCAAATACAGAAAACAACTCAGATCTTCTACCCAATTTATCATATCCGTTTAGAAGAGATGTATAAGTTACAACAGTAGGCATGAGATTAGCCTCCTGCATCTGGTGAAAGAGCTCCTTTGCAGCTTCCACATTTCCTTCCTTGCATAGATAATCGATCATGATGTTGTACGTTACATCATTGGGCTTGCCAAGTATATCACACGACCTATTCATTAGCTGATTCATCAGTTTTGTTTTCAATTCTGTTTCTCCAAACTTGAAAACCCAATTGACCAAAGCATTAAAAGGGGCGGTAGTAGACATACAACCCTTCTCGTTTGTCTTAAAGATGGTTATGGCTCTCTTAACGTCGTTTAATCTGCAACAACCATCCACAAGCGTTGCATACACAAAACTATCAGGAACTAATCCCTTTAGTTTCATCTCATCAAATAACCGAAAAGCCTCCGCTAGATCCCCTTGTTTGCAACATCCATCTATAATCGTACAGTAAGTCACTGCATTAGAGGGAAAACCTTTACCTGACATTTCATTAAGCAGTTCCTTAGCCTTTTCAATGTCACCTGACCTACAGAAGCCACCAAGCAACATGTTGTATATGACGACATTAGGAGTCACACCTTCTTGAAGCATCTCATTAAAAACACGAGAAGCCTTTTCCATATTTCCCAACTTAGAAAAGCCGTCAAGGAGTGTACCGTAACAGAATACATCAGGTATTATACCCTTTCCACGCATTTCCTGGAAAATTTCCTCAGCATCATTTACTTTACCGTTTTTAACAAGACCATTCATAAGAACAGTGTACATTTTAGCATCTCCCGGAATCCCTTGTTCAGCCATGGATCTGAATGCTGAACATGCTTCTATAATTTTCCCCTTTTTGCAATATTCATTGATCAGACCCGTACAAAAGACCTTATTTGGAATTATGCCACCTTCCAGCATCTCTTTCACATACTTATCGGCAGATGCAAATTCCCCTGCCTCTACATATCCACTGATAAAAGCCCCATAAGTGAAAGCATCGGGCTTTAATCGGTTCTCGACCATTTCAACTAGATAAGACCTTGCTTCGTCCATCCTTTTGGCCTTTGAAAGGCCAATTATAAGCGAATTGTAGCAAAAGGCATCTGGTTCTATTCCTTGTTCCTTCATTTCTTGTAAGACCCTCACTGCATCTCCAAACCTACTTCTCTGGAGAAAGGTTTTGATCAATGTAGTATATATAACCACATTGGGTCTGCAACCACTTGCACCCATATCCTTCACAATGTTATAAGCTCCATCAAGATCCCCAGAAGAACACATGCTTTTTACTGCTGTACCATAAGTATACGGAGATATGACTATGTTCCTCTTTTTCATTTCAACAAGTAACTCACAACCCTTAAGTATATTCTTTTCACGAAAGTATCCCTCGATCAAACTAGCAAAAGCCCGAGCACCTGGTGTCACCCCACATGTGATCATCCCATCGAAGAGAGCCTTTGCCTTCTCCATCGCCCCTTCCTTTGACATCACACATATAAAATAATCATACATCTTAGGATCAATGTTAATTCCATGCGAAACCATCTCATGGACTAGTCTGTTTGCGGCATCTGAATCTCTCCCCTTCAGCAAACCATCAATCAGAAAACTATAAGCAACATTATCAGGCAAGACACCAAAACTGTTCATCTCTACTAGCAACGACTTAGCCTCCTCTAGTCTCTTTCGCTTACATAACCCATCTATAATCATATTGTATGATTGCTTCAGTGGTACCAATCCTTTAAAAATCATCGCCTTTTTCAGCTCAAGTGCTTCATCCAGATCTTCCTTATTGCACAACACTTCTAGTACCAAACTATACATATTCAAAGTTGCGATTCCACATTCTTCTTCCGGTTTGAGAAGAGCATTTTTTGCCAAATGAACATTCCCAGCCCTGCAATGTGCAGCAATCAACATTTCATATGTCTGAGAATCAAACACTACGTTTCTCTCAACCATCTTGTTATACACATCCCAAAAAAAATCCAGGCGATTCCTCTTCAACAAAGCATCCAGCAAATGATTACATCGTGCCAAATCAGGAACAAAATCCAAATCCATAGAGCTAGAAATCACAAATACAGCTTCATCTAAAAACCCTTTATCAATGTACCCATCAATCAGGATCCCAAAGAGAGCACCATCATCACTCTTTCGTGCAAACTCTGTGGAACATCTCACCACCGAACACCAAACGTCAGCTACAGGCCACTTCCTTCCAATCATCCGGATTACAACACTATGAGCTTTCCCAAAACTACCAAAACTACACAAAACCGAAGCGAGACAGGAATACGAATCCAGTTTCTGCTCCGTAACCTTTTGAGAATCGATCCAATTGAAGAAACTCAAAAGCCTAGTAGGATCATCGACACGTCTGGATCGTAAAACGGAGAGAACCACGTCTGGACTAATCCCAATCGAGAGATTCGAAGATACAAGAGCATCACGCCAGTTCACCTGGTTGAGAATTCCTGTTATTCTGACTGCAGCGTCGGAATCTTCCCCAATGGAAACAGAAAACGATCGGAACAGTAAAAAATTCCTTCTCGCAACCAAACATCTCTTCCTAAACAACACTAAACCCATCATCTCCGATACCGGAGACTCAGCAATCTCGTCGGAGAAGTCGATTAAAATCGAAATACGACAGAAACAAATAGTATTTTAAGAAGAATATATTCATAAGGCCCATTGTAAATTGGGCCTTTGGATCCAAATACATACAAGCTCCCTTGTTCATAGATGATGTGGTAGGTTTGTTTATCATTTCCCCACACAAATATTAAACGTGATTTTCGATTCTTTAAAAACATAGTAAATTATTTTAAAATTGTTCACGTAGAGAATCTAGAGGTATGTTATTAATTATTTAATTATAGACACTAGATAAATAAAATAAATAAAGAAGTATTAAATAGATATGGAGAGGTTATGGGAGAGATATGATGAAGTTTCCCACTAAAGTTGAAATTCAAATGGTGCATGAATGTTTACCCAAATTGATAGTGTGTGAAATCCATGGTTTGACCATATTTCTTTCTTATTTTGTCTTGACATGACAAAGTTTTGAGAAAAGTCAGACATATATGGATGGGTTAACACATTAAACTAATAATTAAATCATTTTTGGTTCAAAGTTTTTAAAACATGTTTTGGTTAATTCCACAACATGTGGGTGTATTATTTACATGTAGTCTTGACGATTTCTTTCTATATATAAATACATGAGACTTGGGCTAAAGTGAAGTATCATTGATGAAACATACGATCTAAATGTTTAAGTTGTGAATTTTTGATAATATTGGTAAGCAATCATTAGTCGTTGTATTATCTAATTTCAATGTAACTTTTAAGTTACAGTCACCCAACTCAACTTTATATAAACATACTAATCGTTTTGGTTAAAAAAAAAATCATAATGGTTAAGGGCTAAAGTGATAAAACATTAATATATGTCGTATAATTAAGGTATTATTAATTATTAGTATTTTTCTTGTTAAGCTGCTCCAAGTTGAGAAATCTTTGCTCAATAAATAAATAAATAAATAAATAATAGTGTTGGAAGCAAGGAAGCAGTGACTAAAAAACCAGCTTAATCAAAATCATCTAGCTTTCATCGTCATTAGATATAATTAATTAAGTATTACTCATTGTTTATGACCCAATCAACCCAAGTTGGCTCCAAAAACAAGTGCTTCCATTTTTATAACCATTAATTTGATTGATATTTTAAAAATCATAAATTTAGGCTCTATGACCGTCAAAGCACACGATTAAAAGTGTAAACTATTGTCTAAGTGATGTTTAGTCATAAATAGTATTTATTCATTGTGACAGACAAGTTTTCCACATTTGATTAGCAAATAGTTATATTTTGCAAAAACATTATTAACAATGTCTAACCAAAAGAGCTGCTAGTAAGAAAATTTAGGTAATTGAATTGTTTTTAAAAATCAATAAACATTCTAATATGGAAAATAAAATACAAGTGTATTTTGATTTTAAGTTAAACTCAAGTTCAAGATTCTCTCGATGACTTTAATAAATGGCATAAGCCGACAACATTGAAGCACTGTCGGTGGGGGAGAGTCCATATTTAAGATTGTTACAGATAATTATACAAATTATATTTGTCGTATTTTCTTCGTAACTTGACCCGATCAACTAAAACTTTGTGAAACTATTCTTAATTAGACGAACCAAAGCACGAGGACATGAGGCTTGTCACGTACCACGTGGACAATTGGTTACGTCCGGTTAACCGAAACCATAAATTAAAACAAAGAACAATTATACTATCAAATTGTTAATTTTATAATCAATTTTGAAAAATTGATTCCAGATTTCATTGACTTAATCCCACAATAGCATTAAAATCCAAATCATAAGATAAATTTAGTCGTTGGAATATGTTTTGATACGGGGGATAATTAAGACGGTCCAAATTGTCCAGCACAAAACGTTTTCTATGATGTATTGACAACTTCTGAAAGGCTTAATTATTTAATCAAAGTGCTCAATGATTATAGTTTTACATAATCAAAAGTAGGTTATCTCTAATTGACTTGCTCAGGGAGCTTATCTTCTATGATGGAGCCAATTGATTTATTATTATTTAGAAATATATACATATTTCATATATATCCTATGATTTTGGATAAGTTGACGTGCATGGGCGGCTATGGTTATGTCATATGTGCAAGTATTAATGGGTCTGTTTGTTCTTATTTGGTAATTTTCTGAGTTTTCGTTTATTGTTTGTCTAACATTGGGTTTATCATGAAAGGTACTAGTAAAAACACAGAGGTAACTATTAAACATACATGATTAACATAATGTTGTGATTTTTAGTTTCTTAGAGAATGCTTCCAATCTCTCATCAAACTCTATATTTGAAGAAAAAACTCACTCCAATAGTGTTTCAAATCCCTCTTTAAATTTGAAGATTTCTATTTTTTTCTTCAATTTTGAAGAATCTTCATTTCTTCCTTCATTTTTTCAATAAGATTTCTTTTTTGCAAAATGATCCCTTAATTTTTATTGTTTTATTATTTTATACATAACTAAATTTTTTGGATATAATAAAAAAAGAAAAAAGTTGAAATAGTGTCAGAAACAAATTTTTTTGTGAATTTCTGAATAATAAATATAGCCTAAAAATATAAAATACAACATTAACATATATTATAATACAAAATACAAAAACATATTCAGTAAATAAATAGTAAAATATAAATTAAAAGTACATAATTATTGTGAGTACATTTTGTATTTGTCATTTGTTTTTCTATTTATGTGACATGTAATGGAAATTTATAGTTTTACTAATGTTATTATTGAGTATATACTTAAAATTAATATATGTTGGTTAAATATATATATATATATATTTGAAAAGTATAAGGGTATTTTAGAAATTATAAATAAAATATTATTAAAATATTCGTTTGAAGCAAGAAATGAAGTAAACCATTGGAGCAAACCCCTTCTTCATTTATAAAGAACTTCATTTTTGAAGAAAAAAATGAAGGCAACCATTGGAGATGGTCTTAGTAGCTCTTCTTTCTCTCTCACTAACTTAAAGTGGCGGCTTCAAATTTTTTCGATATCCTATTCCCTGCAAGCGGTGGCTTTCATAGCAGCCAGAAAAGACTTTCCCATCAGCATCTCTCCCATACGTGAGCTACTGGTGTGTTGGTTTGCCGAAAAGTGATGTTAGAGATTTTTTTTATTTCTAAATTCAAAGTGGCGAGTCTCCAAACTTGGGTGTGAGAGGTGAGCTTCTACTACCACTGACAACTCCTCTTCAGGGTCTTCGAGGACGTGGTCCTACTAGAGAAAATTTGCGGCGAGTTTCTCACATGATCGATCTTGTTGGGTTCTTCACCATACCATTTGTGAATATTTGCTTATCTTGATTTCTAATTGGCTTTACAGACATGGCTTTAGCTATTTGATATCACGAGTTTTAACCCTACAAGTTTAGTGCAAGTGCATAGCAAACCAAAGTAGTATGTAGGGATCAAATCCACGAAGATAAAGTGTTACACTACCAATTTCTAAACCAAATTCAAGCTAAGTAATTCAAATTAATATTGGTGATTGTAACTAACAACTTAAGCAAATAAACAATGTAAAATTCAATAAATAAAAGCATCATGCATAGGGAATTCATCAAGAAGTAACGAATCTAAATGAGGAAACTACTAAGGGTACTATTACGACCACTTCTCAAATACAGAATACTTTTGTATAGCAAACTCACTGTCATGGCGTCGACTCTTATGTCTAGCAACCTAGAATCCTAAACTATCGTTTGGTCTTAGAAATCTAAACACGCATTACCAATTAAGTCTCATAAGTTCACAATTACCCTTAACATAAGTTTTCATTGGTTAAGGACTAATTGCTCATATATGTCTTTTGAGGCATCTAACAAACACTTTTGGTGAGTTAAAAATCCAAATATTATAAGCTAGGTGATCAAGCTAATCTAAGTATTAAACTCAACAATAGATGAAGAGCACTAAAGATTACGCCCTATTTATTACTAATTTATTGATTCCTTAAATCTCTAGAAAACTCTAAAACATGATTATGGAACTACTCAAACATGTAAAAGAAGAAACAAATAGTTAATATTAAAGAAAATATCATGAAATTGCAATAGAAATTAAAAGAAGGTTCAAAAATCTTATCCAAAGTTGCAGAGTATGAAATCTTCTCCCAAAATCTTACAAGAATAATATCAAAAGTTTCTGTTCAAAAAATATGAGTATATCTATCAAATATCTGCGAAAAATCTAATAGAAAAGGTCTAAAACACGTTTGGTACAAAATAAGTTAAATCGGGCAGTAATAAGGAAATTTTCTAGTTTTCTCGCATAGGACCCTCGATTGATTAATCTATAAGAAGATCGATCAGTCTTGTGAAGATTGGTTGGTCTTGAATCATGTGGGTTGTTCCTTGGATCGAGCACATCTTCTGGTAATAACAGGATCGATCGGTCCAGGTTGGGACCGATCGATCTAAGCTTCTAAAAATGCCAGAGTTGATTCTTTTTTCTTTAATTCATGTTCTGAATGCCTAATTCTATTCTAACTCATTTTGGACTTGAAAAGACTCTAAACTATAACAAAAGACTCGAAAAACTAGAGAAAACATGAATTAAAAACCGACAAAAACGCAATACATCACTATTCTCTCTGTAAGTTGAGGATGCTTTTAGGTTGATTTGCTAATGTCCTATGCCCTTCCTTGGTCCGTTTTAGTAGAGCATTAGCATTTGGTCTTGTGTTGGTTGCGGATCTTTCAGCTCGTCATTTTTCCGATTTATTCAGTGTACGTGTTCCCATGTATAAGTTCTCGGTCCAGCTACTCCAAAAGCAAGTTTCTCGTCAAATAAAGTTGTTTGTTGCCTTCGTTTGGGTTGCTATTTTGGTTCATTGGTTTGGCTTCTTCCTCCCCCTACCATCGTGTGCAGTTGGTGACTCAGCTCTCAAAATTATTCATATTGCTTCATCTTTGAGAACTCTCTTTCATTTCCCTGCCTTCTCCTTGAAGTGCTATGATTATGCATGAAATGCTATGAAGTTCTTCCATCTTTATCTTCTAGGTTAATTGTAAACTGAGGTTGTCTCCAAGCTTCTAGATTGATCAACAGCTACTTGAAGTTTTGGGAACAACGTGGCTTGCTTTTTGGTCTGGTCATTCGGCTTCCTCTTCTAGCCCAAATGGTGAATTGTACTCAGTATCTTACAGTTTGCTTCTCCTGGTAAGTGGTTCCTTTGTTCTCTTCCTCTAAATCTTGATTTATCTCTGTTTAATTGAGCTTTATTGATAAAAAAAATTTGAGATTTAGTTGTTTCGTAGATTATAGGATTTGGATCCATGTTTATCCTCATTTTCTACTTGGTTAGTCTCAAAGATTTGAGTGGTCCAGCTAACATTTGGTTTGGTGCATGTATCCTTTGTGTATCCCTTTGTTTTCATTTATGCTTTTCTCCTTTTTTTCAAAGAGTAATGGATTCATTAGAACTGAAAAACCAAGAACAGAGTTCTAACGCAAAACATACAAGCAATTAAGATAGACTCGATCACAGGTTAAGCCTTCGAGAGATAGAATCTAATAATGAGAACAAACATAATAGAAAGTAACAATAAACATATGAAACTCCTATCAGATTAGTACGATCAATAGTGAGAATTAAAGACTAAGAACTTTTAACAACTTTGTTAGATGAGCATTCTCCAAGCTATTGTTTAATTTTGAAGCATATCAAGAAAGGTTTCCGCCAATTATAGGTTAGATAAGACATCTAAGTCTTGGTTGATGTTGACGGTGTTGTGAGTTGGGTTGTCTTCAAGTAGGGCTAGATCCATAATGTCAAGGAACGAGACTATGTTGGTGAGAATTAGAGATTGAATAGTCTGAGCATGGGTGTTATGTGTGTCTATCGGTTACGTCTGTAAAGAGAGAGAGCTTGTCGAGGTTGTTTCAATTAAGATAGTACTTATAGATCATTGATGATCCTCAATTGGTGACTCGTCGGGTGTATTCAAAAAGTCATAAGGCAAAGGTTGATAGGGATAATGTTACATACTGTGAGTGAGATTATCAGAAGCATGAGTAAGAGACCATCCATAGTGAAAATATACTTGAACACGGTCACCATTGTGGAAGTGAAGACGTTTGACAAATTTCAAGCGATCCCAAATATGGATTTTGACCTTTACCATGATCACAAAGGAATAATTCATTGACACTTCCGGCACTTCCACATCAAGAACATCACTGTAAACAATGGTGATCATGTGTAATGAGGTAATGAAAGTATATTGTAAAGGAAGATCCCTTATTTGGATCCACACTGGAAGTGATGTGGAGAAGTTTGGAGGCGCATCTCTTCCCATTGGTTGTAGACGTAGAACCATTCTCATGTCAAACTCTAATGAGAAGAAATATTGTACGAACTCAAAGTCGATTATTCTGCCTTGTCAGAGGATTGTAATCTCCATTGTTGTGGGATTTAATCCACCATCTCTTGAAGGTTTTGCTCCAACAAGTTAAGTGGCTTCACGACTATACTTTTTCGGTGTTGGGCTAAAGCACCTGCATAATCGTGGTGTGGAATGAAAAGTTCTATATCATGATCTGAGGTGGTATTGATTCATGTAGTTCTAGTCTTTGTTAGCCATGAGATATCTTCCTTAGGAGATGATGTGTTTAAACCACTACTTTGCCACTGGGAGAATTTATATAGGGATGATCTTTTTGGATAGACATTGGTGAATAGAGTACCGCATATGGATTGAGCATCATCATGATTATCTCGGGTGACGACAACCAATGCATGAACGAGAGCAAGTCAAAAAATCCTAGCCTCCAAGGAGCCTATTTAGATTTCCCCTATAAAAGGCATGATTTGTTGGTGCTTTCCATTTCCATATAAGCTAAGAGTAGGTTAAGGTGACATGTGGCTTAAGTGGATAGGGTAGGAGTTATGTTTTAGATATTGTGGGAGAGTAATAACAGATTAATGGAGGACATGACACGTGAAAAGTAATTATGATGAACGGATAACAGAAGATATAAAAGGAAATATGTTGAAAAGAGTGAATTGAAGTGAGGGATTTGTGTGTATAATGGGAATTAATGGAACAAGGTGTGGTTTGCTTCTTCAATGTAATAAATACATAGAGAGAATCTAGAGTAGTTACGAGAAGGTTGGAAAATGTGTTGTAAAAGCAAACTATCGTTAGTATGTTGTCCAATGTAGAAGATAGAGGATGCTGAGGAGAGAGTTTAAGCTAGAAAAAATAGTTTTGGTGTAGGTCCATGATTGTAGATTGTCCACTAGGTTAGGATGCGAAGTGGGCCAGTCGAATTTATGGCCTAGCTTGAGAGTCCTCTTTTTGTGTAGTCATTGTATCAGGGGTCATGAGTTATCCTATCTCCAACATCATTCTGGAGAAGACTAGATATGTGAATCTTTGTTGAAGTGTCGAGATGACTACTGTCTAAAATCGTATCGTGGCCATAGGTTGGGAGCATTAACCGCTTGTAGTATATATGGGTTCTCGATGTTAACTCGGGCTAACTGAACTCTTAGTAAGATAAGGATCTTAAGAAGCCAGATTAAGCATGTGAACTCAAGGCCCACTTTTGTTGTCTCGTGAATAAAGGAATGCCTTAGTGTGTAAGTATAATTAGGCTGTGACATTTCTTAAGATCTATCCGCCTCCGTCTAAATAATTGTTTATCTTCAAGGAGACCTTCCTATGCGCAGAGAATTATACTAATGTGCCATGAGGGTCCATTTTTGCAATCTTAGCATGTAGTTGAGATCTTGAGTTGTTGATGGATTTGGGCCGCAACTTTTGCCAAATGATGTATTCATCTCGAGCAAAATCAGCAACGGCTTTGGGATCCTGGGTAATTCCTTGAATTGTGCAAGTGTTTCTGGGTTTCTAGGTTGACCATAAGATCTATGGAACATAGGAACATGTATCAAGTTTCATGTGGAATTTGGCTATTCTGGCTTGTATTAATAAGGAATGCAAAGTTAGCCGAGAAAAATCTTACCGAAAAGCCATTTTGTGGGAGAGGAAAACCATACTATCTTCATATTTGTTGAGCATGAGGATAATTAAAAAGTATATGGTTGATGGATTCCGCCTCTTGGTTACAAATCATGCACTTGTCATCGTTCATGATCTTCCGATTCTTTAGTCGAGTTTGAACAGCTAAGGCTCCAGAATGTGATTTTCATAAGAAATTTTTTATTTTTTGTTGGCAATCCAGGCTCCATATTTTTTTAATAAGGGACTCCACAGTGACTGGGGTTCGTGAGAGGAAGATGTGATTTGACTGTAGTCTGTTGCAGAGTCAATTGCCACTTTTGATAGAGTAATGGCCTAACTTTGTGTAACCCCAAATCCAGCTATTATTTGTAGATGGGCAGGGAGGTGATTCCATAACTCGGGCAACATGAGTGTGGTGAAAGTTGTCATGTAAAACGTGTAGATTCCAAGTCGTTCCTTATATCAGATCACTTACTTTGAGGCACATATTGAATGTGGGTGTTTTGCTTATTGGAGGGCGGCAGTGATCGTCAAGAATCCAATTAACCATCCACACAAGTGTATCATCACCATTGAAATTTGTTTGATAAGTCCCTCTTAAAGTAGATTTCTCCTATAAAAAATATTGTGTCACAAGGTTTGGCTCATAATTTTTTCTCTCTAAGAAGACATTGTAATGGAAGTATTCTTTATTATGTTTGTAATTTTTCCATCATGTATAACATATTCCAATATATTTTAATAAAAAGAAAATGTTAAATAAATGATTATTAACTAGCTAGGTAGATATCCAAAACTTCTATAACAACTTCAGAAATCAATGGTTAAAACATTTTATTTATGCTACAGTATTGACTTGAAGAGCAGATCATATTGTTGGACACACTAATTAATATTGTGTCAAATGAATGTCTTGCACTGGTATGCTAGATCATTTTTTTGGATCAAAAACTTTCTGAGCATTTTGATAATGTCTTGTTGACAAAACAAGTATTGATGCCGGAGCAGCTTCTAACATTTTGTTGTTCATAATTTTTAGGAACCAATATTTCCATCATATTACCGATAAAGTTTATGTACAACAAGATTATTGGTATATAGAGAAATAAAACTCTTATCCAGTCGTAGCTCATGACTAATCAATCGATGTTTTGCGGCAAATTCAACCATATGAATTCATCATACATAAAACATGTATAATTAATGAGTATTTTAGAAAATCAAAATGACAGGAAAAATACTAGCTACTTTATGTGGCAAAGCCAATTCAAAGTTGTGGTTGTTAATAAACGATTAGCCATTGACCAAAAAACAGAAAATGAGTACCCCAAAGACATTTGGAGATATAACGTTATTGTTCTTTAACTTATTGACAATTTTTTCTGCGAGACCATAACGTGATAGTATTGAGGATTATTTCACTTGTAACAAACTTGAGAGAGAGATAAATAAATTTGAATGAAATGTATTATTTCTTCTTAACTCAAAATGTACAACTGTTGTGAGTATATAAACAAGTATTTTAGATAACCAAAATTGTAAATCAAAACTATATACAATTAATCCTAAACTAATTATATACAGCATTAGCCCCCCTCAAGATGACAGTTCAGAAGATGTAACAGAATAAAGATTATGAACACCCATCTTGGAAATAAGATTGCGAAAAGGAGCTAGATGAAGAGCTTTGGTTAACACATCTGCCAATTGATCAGCACTGCAGACATACATAGGTTTAATCAAACCATCAAGTATATTCTCACAAAGCATATGACAATCACGCTCTATGTGTTTAGTGCGTTCGTGAAAAACCGGATTGTTAGCTATATGAATAGCTGCAGTGTTGGCACAGTATAAGTAAGCAGGCAGAGTAATTGGTACATGAAGTTCCTGCATCACACATTTGAGCCAAATGAGTTCCTTAGTAGCCATAGCCATGGCCATGTATTCTGCTTCAGCAGAACTCATGGAAACCGTAGTCTGTTTCTTAGATTTCCATGTAACAAGAAAATCCCCAATGAACATAGCATAACCAGTCAAAGATTGGCGAGTATCTAGACAAGCCCCCCAGTCTGAATCAGTGAATCCTTGAACATCAAATGACTGAGTGGCTGAGTAAAAAAGTCCTAGTCCAATGGTTCCTTTCAAATATCAAAAAACACGGTGTAAAACCTTCTGATGAGAATCACGAGGTGCAGAACAATATTGAGCAAGCTTGGAGACCGCATAAATAATGTCTGGTCTTGTTGTAGTTAAGTACTGAAGCTTCCCAATCAATTTTCTATAAAGTTTGGAATCAACCAGAAGTATACCATCATCTTTAGATAAAGAAAGGTTAGGTTCCATTGGTGTTGACATTGGTTTACAACCTGAAAAACCAGTAGAAGCTAGAAGATCAAGCACATATTTCCGTTGATACAATGAAATGCCTTCAGCTGATCTAGCAATCTCCAAACCAAGGAAGAACTTGGGAGATCCCGCATCTTGAAAACACGACCAAATTGCAGAGTTAGTTCATCTGCAATAGTTTCATTTGTGCTAGCTATCAATATGTCGTCAACATAAATTAGCACAACTGAGAAATCTGTGCCAATGCTCTTAACAAAGAGAGTATGATCACCATAACATTTTGCAAAGCCAAGAGTGGTCAGCGTTGAAGAAAACTTCAAAAACCACTGTCGGGATGCTTGTTTAAGACCATAAATGGATTTATGAAGCTTACATACAGCTATAGAAGAAACAGGAACACCCAAAATATCAGAATAGCCAGAAGGTAACTTCATATATACCTCTTCATCCAAATCTCCATTCGGAAATGCATTAGATATGTCCAATTGTTCTAAAAACCAGTGCAACTTTGGAACAAGAGCAAGAAGTAGTTTAACAGTCCCCATCTTTGCAACTAGAGAAAATGTATCCAAGAAATCTATACCTTCCTGGTGTGTGTAACCTTTGGCTACAAGCCGTGCTTTTAACCGTTTTACTGTCCCATCAGCATTGTATTTCACTGTGAATACCCATTTTTAACCAACAGCCGTTTTCTCTTCAGGTAGTTCACATACAGTCCAAGTTCCAGTTCTTAGAAAAGCTTCAATCTTCACACCCTTTGCATCACACCACACCTGTAATTCTTTAGCTTCAAATTTTTTTTGTGGTATTGGGTATTTGTGAGAGTATTAATGAAAGTTTGGAAAGGTTCAAATATATATATATATATATATATATGAATAAGAGATAAAGTTGTTGATTGGATAAGGAGTAGTATTAGTAAGAATATTATTATAACAATGAAAGTCCTGCAAGTGTTTAGGGGTTTGTTTCTGTCGTTGCGACTTCAACTCAGAAGGAAGTGAAACCGCGGATGATATCTCATATGAGGAAGAGGAATGATATAAGAAGATGGGAGCCTGAGAGGCATGTGGGAACCATCAGGGATAAGTGCAGGTGATGAATAATGAGGAAAGAATGCCTTTGAATATTCTGAGATGTTAGAAGAAGCAAAAGTATAAACATCCTCATGAAATATGACGTGTCTAGAAATGGAAATTGAACGTGTCTCCAAGTCTAAAACCTTATAACCCTTATACCCAGTAGGATATCCTAGAAAAACACAAGCTCTTGTCCGAGGTTCAAATTTAGTTCTTTGTTTAGAGGATGTAGACTTATAGCACAAACACCCAAAACTTCTAAGAGAAGTATATTCTGGAACCTTATTTGTAAGTCTATGATATGGTGTCTCATTCTCTAACATTTGAGATGGTAATCTATTGATTAAAAAGGTGGCAGTAAGAACACAATCCCCTCAATATTCTAATGGCAAACCCGATTGAAACATTAACGGCCTTGCAACATTCAAAAGATGCTAATGCTTTTGTTCTACAACAGAGTTTTGTTCAGGAGTTTCAGGACATGAATGATACGCTTTAATGCCTTTCTTTAAGAACAAATCAGTAAATTTCAATTCATGTGCATTATCTGATCTAACTGAACAAACTTTTGTATTGTACTGAGTTTCTACCATTGTCAAAAATCAAGAAGAATAGTGAAAACGTCAGACTTAAGTTTTAGGAGAAACAACCAAGTAGCTCTACTATAGTCATCAACAATGGTTAAAAAATATTTAAAACCATCTACAGTAGGCACAGAGAAGGGACCCCAAGTATCAATGTGTACTAGCTTAAAAGGTTTAGAACACATATTTTTACGATTAGGAAAAGAAAGACATTTTTGTTTTGCAAGATGACGTATATGGCAACAATCAGAAGTTTTATCATGTTTTTCCTTAAAAGTAGACAAAGTTTTAGACAAAGTTTTAGACAAAGTATCAAGGACAATACGAGAAGGATGTCCAAATCTTCTATGCTAAGTTGATATATCAACAGGAACTACAAAACAGAAAGGAAAATTACCTGAAAAACTTAATGCAGATTGAGGACTATTCCCATTTAAGACATATAGGTTCGAGACTAGATTACTTTGACCAATCATCAACCCCTTTGTACGATCCTCAATCAAACAAGTATCATTGGTGAAATGTACTGAATACTTACAATCTTCAGTAAACATACTAACACTCAACAAGTTATATTTAAAAAAACAGGAATGAACAAAACTCTTTGTAGAAAAAAATTATCAGTCAAATGAATGTTGCTAGTGCCTTCAATTTTCAAAGAATGGCCATTAGGAAGAGTAATAAAACTATTGTCTAATGGTTGCAAATTCGTGAAAGAATCCCTATTATATCACACATGATGAGTAGCCCCAGAGTCTATTATCTAATCACTAGGAGACAGTCCAATTCCAGGAGATATATTGGAAATCAACATGTCATAGTAAAAATTAGGATGTTGTCTATGAAAAGAGAGAAGCGTACCAAAGATTTGTGAAACCATTGGTACGGAATTCGAAGTCAAAGCTTGCAGATTCTCTGAACTAGGTGAGATGCCAGAGGTGTGAAGCTTTGAACTGAGATAAGAGATCAACGTCTGAATTTGATATTTTGTCATATTCTCTTGAGTATTATCTGAATTTTGCTGTGTGAGAACATTAGGAGCAACAACATACAGTTCTTGTGTGGAAGTAGCAAATTTCTTTCCTCTCATTGGATGACCCAGAGGATAACCATGCAACTTGTAGCATTTGTCTACTGTATGTCCTGAACGAGAACAGTGAGAGCATTTAGATTTCTGTCCTCCTTGAGTGAAATAAACCGTAGAGGTGTCAGTAGAACCAACTTGAGCTTGAAAAGCAGTAGGTCGTGGTGTGTTATGTGTTTCACAAGCAACTAGTCGCTGACTCTCATATTGGTCTAACATGTTATATATGTCACTCAAACCAGGTCTTGGTTTCATACTCAGAATCTGTCCCCTAATCACGCTGAAACTATCATTTAGTCCCATAAGGAATTATATGATTTTACTCGTTTTAGCTTCTTCTAGCAGCTCTTTATTTTGATCACAGTCACATTTCTTCACAGAAGAGGTACGAGTATTAGCTAAATGCTCCCATAGTGTCTTCTTTTGTGTGTAATAAGTAGACAAATCCAAATGACCTTGTTTCAGACTTATGACTGCTTGTTCTATTTGATATTTCCATGGTAGGTTGCTCACTTTGAATCTACGATATAAATCATCCCATATCTCAACACCATCTTCAAAATATAGAATGCTTCCATAGATTTCCTTATTCACCATATTCAACAACCAAGATTTAACCATACTGTTGCATATACTCCATATCTTGAAAGATTTATCAAATACGTCTGGTCTAGGAAGAGTTCCGTCAACAAAGCTTATATGTATCGCTATTGACCAGCTATTGTAATTAGTTCCATCAAGTATATTTGATACTATAGATAAACCTGGATGATCGGCGGAGTGTAGGAAGAAAGGACTGTGAGTGCTATCGAATGATTCAATCGCCAACGGATCAGATCCAAAGCTTCGACGAGTAGTAGATCGAATTGTACTCTGCTGTTTATGAGAAGCATCATCTTGTTCGTCCGTAGAAAGAACCTCCTCAGCGGTGAGTTTTGATTCCGTTGTTTTCCTCCTCTTCGCACCACATTGACTTCAATTGAGCTTCGAAAAGTGAAAAACGAGTTGAATCGAGAAGGATCAAAGAAGATTATGATCAAATTGGAAGATAGCATAAGAAATATGAAGAAGAATCAAAGAAATTGAGTTTGGATTAGGAGATAGCATACTGCTCTGATACCATTTTACTTGTAACAAATTCGAAAGAGAGAAATAAATTTGAATGAAATGTATTATTTCTTCTTAACTCAAACTGTACAATTATTGTGAGTATATATACAAGTATTTTAGATAACCAAAACTGTAAACCAAAACTATATACAATTAATCCTAAACTAATTATACACGTATTAGACTATACATGTGCATTTACCTATCATCATTCATGAATTCACAACTCGATCTAGTAGTCATAATAATGGCTCAAATCTTGGTTTGCTTATATGTAGTTAATGTTAGAGATACTGTTTTAACCAATAAGTTGAATGCATTTCTAGTCAATAATCTTCTTATGTTGAATACAACTATTGCATGATAATTTAGTCCACACACTTCTGTTATACTTTGACCTTGATTACTAATAAAACGTATCAATAAAATCGCAGTTGATCTTGCAAGCTTTATCAAAAGAGAAAGACATAATTGAGATAAGAAGTCATTCTAGAATAGATTAAAGGGAAGTAATTACAATTTGTAGCAAAGGATAATACATGTGATTAAAGATGCAGGTAGGTAGGCTACTTTATATGGCTGGACCGTTTTAAAGTTCGTGTTGTGTTTTTTCTTCCGGCTTTAAGATATGATTCGCATTATTATTTTCTATAGAAAAGTCATTAACAAAAACATAACTCTGTACTATACCATTAGTTTTGGTATATGTAAACACAAAAGTAATAGTACATCAAGTAACGCATAAATGTATGAAGTCACCATCTGTAGTTGTAGCCTAGCCCGTTTCTTTACCTAAACGACTGTCACGCAACGTGCATGACTAGACGTAACCGAACTCGATATGAACAAACTTTTATTATAAAAAAAAAAAAGAAATTAATAAAAAGAGAAAAAACGAGTAATTCATTCTGACTTTTACCTGCGAGACCCACGTGCGTTGGAAAGGGGTTTGTAGAACACGTGGCTTATGATAATTCGTTTCCTGGCTAACCGGCAAGTGACTCCAGCATTACCCCGACAATTGTAAAACGACCCGAAATCAATTGGTTTGAATAAGAATATGGCTCATCCAGTCCACCAATCACATCTCGTGAGCCATTTTCTTCCAACTGACTCCTCTCTGCTCACTTATTTTATTTCACCTTTTTTGTTTTAATTTTATTAAATCCGATTTTTAAATCCGTTTGAGATCCGTCACTTGTGTCCCTAGGCGCGTGTATCTCACTCGTTGGAGATTATGTAAGTGCGATAATGACATGTGGCATGTTCAGATAAACATCAAAGACCAGAATTATTTTAATTTTATTTTCCTTTTTTTGTTTCCACTAATTAAAAACCAAATATGTTTAGCTCAAGTTTATATTTTAATGTCCTTTATGTAATTTTGTGTCGTAATAAGATTTATATAAAAGTTCAAACAAATTATAATAACATAAAAAACTACACCAAGGTTTCAATCAAAAAAATGTTAAATGAGAAAATAATAAATAAAAGAAAATAGTTAAAATGAATTAAGATAAGGAAAGTAGGGTTTGGTCTGTAGGTTAGGGTTCAAAGATGGGAGAGATTAGGAGAAAGGAAGCATGAGGTCATGACCCATATCTTAAATTAGTGCTCCTTAATCCGGTGACACGTGTAGGTCCCATGTGTAATCACTTCCCATTATAACTATTTTTTAATAAACAAAAAACAAAATCAGTCCATCCTTAATTTTTAATCATAATAAATTCTCAGCCTTTTACTTTGGAATTCAACCAACCATCACACACTCTAATTTTTTAATACTCCTACTATTGTATCCTCTCTACCCGAAAACAATCTATCATGGGTTTGTAATGACACATTAACAGTGTTATCGAATGATTCCTTTTCTTTTTTGCCAATAAAATATTACAAATGTTTTATAGTAATTATTGCAATGGTTTTCCACAGTGAAGTGTCACATGATATTATTCTACTCAATAAGGAAATACTCATTTTATGTCTTATAGAAATTTGATAATTTGACGAATATGGTTTGATATATTTATGGATACCAAACAAGATTTCTTAACTAGAAAGACATACAAAAATACAGCACATTTTGCTCGTTTTCCATCAACCCTATATATTTCTCTAATTTGTACACATCATCGACCTATCTATCATCAAAAATATTGAAAATTTATATTAGAAAATAAATAGGTAGCTATATAGATTTACTCTAGCTGGTAATATTAGAAATTGACAATAAGGGGAACATTCACGTGTGTGAGTGTGTACTACTACACACATGTCCATATTTCTTATAATTGTTAATAATATCAATAACTTAATAGCATCTATATAACTTTCTTTGTGTGTGTGCCAAACTCTGTATTTAAAAATGTACTACAGTATTTTTTAATAGTGTCTTGTTTCGATTTTAGGTTAATCACTATGTATATGCTCGTTGTAATGGTTAAAATTTGGTAGACATCACAAAACAAATTCCTCTTCACTCTCTTGTGCTCAGCGAAGGAACTTCCTAAGCATACTTTTTATTTCATTTTCTGCAACTTGGAATCAAATCACGTATTTCGATATATAGTTTGACAATATATAACATTGGAGAGATAATATTGAGAAAACAGGTTACGTATTTTTATAAATTAAAAATATTGTGGTAAAGATTAAAGCTAAATAATAAATAAATGAAGGAGGTGACCACATGCTTTGCAAAAGCTGTGTCTACTTTCTGTGTCCATGATTATTAAATTTGCAAGGTATAAATTTTCGTAGGCTTTCAGGACACCAAATAAAAATATTCATTTTTATATTATGGACTCTTCTCTTTTCTTTTTTTTACCAAATGGTGTTTGTACACCATATATATATATATGTATATATAATTAATAAGGTAAATAAAGAAGCAAATTAATAGTAGTAAAAATAAAAAGAAGAAAGAGAAGAAAGAGTTTTTCTTTTTAACGGACAAAGATTCCTACTATGGTTGCTTTTAGACCACACACAAATGCAACACAGTGCTGTTGGGTCCCACACCTCTTTACAAGTGCGTTACCAACACGTGATTTTTCTCTCTTTCCTCTATGGTTTCCTCATCTCGCTTCTAACAGTAGTATTATTAATCTATTAACTCCTTATTCCTGTATTGATTAATTTCTCGTAATCGCATGAACTTCATTTTCATTTTTTATTTATTTAATACTCCATTTTCTCTAAAATATGCTTGATTTAATTTTAATTTTAATTTTTTACAAATTTTTTTGCTTTTCAAATAAACAAAACAAAAGTAATTCTAATCAGACTATAAATTTAGAGAATCTTAAACTATTTAAACAGTTTAAATAAAAAATAGTATATATATGATAAGTTAATTATATATAATATAAATATAAAAGAATACTGATCATTTAGTAATAAAAATTAAATCATTAATATTTCTTAAAGAACATTACTTTAAGGTTGAATTTCAAAAATGTATTTATTTGTAAAAGATTTAATTAGAGATGAATTTTAGCTGCTTAAATCACCTAAATACAATTTTAGCCGTATAACTAAAGTAATCTTCTAATTTATTCGATTATACTAAATTTATATTTTACAGTTTTCATCTAGTATCTAGATAAATTGTCCAGCCTGATAATTTAAATAAGATAGATTTTAAGAGGACTTATAGAATTTAACATTTGGAGTGATTTGACTTTTAAGTAATATTTTAAATGATTTGGAGATTTTAAGTAAATTTAAAAAATTTGTTATGACTTGGAATTAAAGTATGAGACAATCTCACCAAAAACTATGAAATTTGGTTCTTAGTATTTATAACTAATTTTTAATTTTCTGTAATCATTAAAATCTCAATACTCAAAATATTTTCAATAATAATGGATTTAAAAGTTTTTAAAATCACTAATTTAATAACATTGAATTTTAAAAGATAATTATAAATTATATGTCGATAATACTAATTTTATGATTTGTTAGTTTAACTCAAATCACTCCGAATACTCTATCCAATACACTTCCTTAATGTTTTGGTATGATGGATTTTTATGTTACTTCTCTGCTTTGGTATGATGGTTTTTAATGTTGTACCACATTTTTTCTCACTCTAAAAGTCTTACAACATAAATATCTCTTTAGTGTTGAAACTTACTATTTGGTTCATAGCTTCAATTCGACATTGGATGTATCGAATTGAGAGTACTAGAGAAAGAAAAAAGTTTTATCTAAATAATTCGTTGTAATTTGGATAATACTTTGATTAGAAACACTAACTAATCAATTTGCCAGCTGTGTGAGTGACTACAATAAAACTATAGTAGATTTTTTTTTTTGGTCACTTTATAGACCAGATTTTCTCCGTTGTAAGGCTTCCACATAAGTTGCATATGTGTTTATGACGGGGGATTACGGAATCTAGTTTAAGTATTTTAGATTACTTAATAACTCGAGTACTCAAATAATTCTGGAATAATTGTACGATTTTTTGAATTTTCTTTTCTTCGGCTAATAGGATATTATATTTTAAGTATTTTTTCCTTCTAACAGGTTCATAGATAATCTGTCTTATTTGGTATTATCTGAGTTGTAATTTGATTAAGAATAAAAAAAGACATAATTAAACGTCTTTGTTTTTCCATAAAAAGAAAAACAGGGTAAATTAAGTACGAGAGATTCACGAGACGAAAATTCCCAAAAAGCGTACGATAGCCTAAAGACCATCGAAAATGACATCGAAAATATCTAGACACTACTAAAATGCGCTTTATTTTGTGTGCCACGTAACTAATTTTTTTTTTTTTTTCTCTCTATTCTTTCTACGTCCACCAAGACCTGCCTGTTCACAGCACGACAAAGCCATTTCCCAATAAAAACACAACACCTTTCCCATTGACGCTCTCTTTCCACAAACACCGTTATCTTTTCCACCCATTCAACAGTTGACGTTTGTTCACGACGTGTTGACGCCGTTACTCCCATCCAATAAAGTAAAGCAGCCTTTATTACCTCCTAATCTGGGATATTACTATCCATTTTCACTCACTTTATTTATTTTTTTCTCTTTTGGCTATTTTTTTAGCATCTTATTTCAACTAATTAATGCGTACAATTTTGCTAATTTTTTTCATCTCACAGTAAATAAAGAATGCATAGTATTCTGTAGTCTTTATTTTTTCAAAGATTTTTTTGGTCAACAATATCATACGACTCAAAATGTACTAAGTAATTTGGATATTTCTTTCAATCTATATATATATATAATAATACTACTAAAAATTAAAAATTAGAAAGAAAGAGGACATTTCTTTTTGGAAAAAGGCTTTTTTATTAAATGAAATTGATAATAATGTTGATATTTTTTTATTAGTAATAAGATAAGTGGAGGAAAAGAAAATAATATCGTCAGTTGTCTTTGGCTTTGTAAGGTCGCAGACCCTGGTCCCCCGGAAATGGTTACAACCGGGAATAGCCAGTATGGAAGGGGAAAGGTAACCGGTGAATGCCGGTTTTCCCGTATGGGTTAGAAGTTCACCGCGGTTGAAATGATTGAAGCGGAGTTTTGACTACTCTGGTTAAGCCTTTGGTCGCCTCACACCCAGAAACACAAACGATAGAAAGACGAAAAAAAAGCAAATAAATAAAATAAAAATTTAGAGAGAGAAACTAGAGAAGACGAAGAAGAAGGAGAAGCAGGTGCTTGTTGTCATCGTTGTTAGAAGCGTCTCTGACTACTCTGATAAAGCCGTTAGCTAGAGAAGAAGACGAGAGAGAGAGCTTGGAGTTTGTTTGGATGTCTAAATCAGAGCCAATTTTGAGGTGAAAATTTGGTGGTTTCTCCTTTGATTCTAGGGTTTTATCTTCTCTTATACTTGTATTGGGTAATGTAAAGGAGCTAAACCAGTGGTGATTGTGTTTGTTAGAGAGATAAAAGACAAAGAAAGGAATCAAGTGCAGTACCCAGAGAAGCTTTGAGCTATATTTCTATTTTTTGAAAGAGAAGAGGTGGGATTTGGTGATTTCTTTGTTGAAATCGTCTGCTTTGAGACTGTTTCGGTAACAGATGAAACAGATCTGAGTTTGAGATTACCGAAGGTATGGCGAGTTCAGAAGTTTCAATGAAAGGAAATCGTGGAGGAGATAACTTTCCCTCCTCCGGTTACACTGACCCCAAAGAAACCAGAAATGTCTCCGGTGCCGGCGAGGGGAAGAAAAGTAATTCTAACCGATCTGCAGCCGCTGCTGAGCGTGTTGGTAAGTCTTCTGTTTCTCAGTTTTTATAGCTTCGTTTCGGGTACCAATTGAGCTGATCTAATTACTGTCGTCTTCTTCTTCTTCATAGTCGACCCTGAGGCTGCTCTCTACAGAGAGCTATGGCACGCATGTGCTGGTCCCCTTGTCACTGTCCCTCGACAAGATGACCGAGTCTTTTATTTCCCTCAAGGACACATCGAGCAAGTGAGATTTTCATTTCTGGGTTCTTTCTTAAATTTATAAGTTATTTCTTCTTTGATTTCCATCGCTAAGAGACTGCTTTAACTTTGTCGTTTTTTTTTTTTTTGGTCCAAACTTTAACTCTGTCGTTTAATTGATAAATTAGGTCGAGGCATCGACAAACCAGGCAGCAGAACAGCAGATGCCTCTATATGATCTTCCGTCAAAGATCCTCTGTCGAGTCATTAATGTAGATTTAAAGGTAGGCTTCTCTCAGTTTCATTTGAGAAGGTTTGATTTCTACTGTGTCCTGAAATGTCTGGCTTAACGAGAGATTTGTTTGTAATTTTACAGGCAGAGTCAGATACAGACGAAGTTTATGCCCAAATTACTCTTCTTCCTGAGGCTAACGTAAGTTGTGTTGCTAATCCATTGTTTACAAGTTGTAAGATGATCTTTTTCTTTAAGATGCTGATTTTAAAATTTTTTCTCTTTTATTTCTTTGACAAAGCAAGACGAGAATGCAATTGAGAAAGAAGCGCCTCCGCCTCCACCCCCTAGGTTCCAGGTTCACTCCTTCTGCAAAACATTGACTGCGTCCGACACAAGTACACATGGTGGATTTTCTGTTCTTAGGCGCCATGCGGATGAGTGTCTCCCACCTCTGGTTGGTGATTCAGTTGATTCTCATTAAGCTTAATGTCTATCTGATTGCTTATATGCCCTAGATTTTGTTCTAAAATGATTGTCAATTCTTCTTTGTTTCTTACCTCAGGATATGTCTCGACAACCTCCTACCCAGGAATTAGTTGCAAAGGATTTGCATGCAAATGAGTGGCGATTCCGACATATTTTCCGAGGTATAGAAATTTATTTTTGTCATATTATTAGACAGTTTTAGATTTTATGTTTTAAGTCTTGGTGTCATTAAACTCATGTGATTATGTTTTGTGCTGATGTTGTACCAGGACAACCACGGAGGCATTTGCTTCAGAGTGGATGGAGTGTGTTTGTTAGCTCCAAAAGGCTGGTTGCAGGCGATGCTTTTATATTTCTGAGGTTTGTGGATTTATATTTTCGTTACATTCTTGAGCTGTATCACTGGTTTCTCTAATATAAATTATCCAATTCTTCTATACAGGGGTGAGAACGGAGAATTACGTGTGGGGGTAAGGCGTGCAATGCGACAACAGGGAAACGTGCCATCTTCTGTTATATCTAGCCATAGCATGCATCTTGGAGTATTGGCCACTGCATGGCACGCTATTTCAACCGGAACTATGTTTACGGTCTACTACAAACCAAGGTTTGTCTTGGTTTTTCTCACAAATCAGCTTACTTTTTGAGTTCTTTTCTATTTACTTCTTCATAGTTTCTGGTGCCTGAATGTGTTTTAAACACTACTAAATATTTATGTGTTGTTTAATTTGCAACAGGACGAGTCCATCTGAGTTTATTGTTCCCTTTGATCAGTATATGGAGTCTGTGAAGAATAACTACTCCATAGGCATGAGATTCAAAATGAGATTTGAAGGCGAAGAGGCTCCTGAGCAGAGGTAATAAACTAGTATTGTGCTTTTCCAAATAGACCCGAGACATTTCTTTGGTATTTCAGTGTTTCAATTTTTTATGCTTTCGATGGAATTCCGTGTGCAATATATCAACGCGATTTCTGGTGGAAAGATGAACCTCACAGATTGTATTAATTTATGACAGGTTTACTGGTACAATTGTTGGAATTGAAGAATCTGAACCCACTAGGTGGCCAAAATCAAAGTGGAGATCCCTCAAGGTATTACCTAGTTCTTAGAGAGAATCAAAAGTATTGTCATGAATGCTGAATGTGCAATTATCTTTCAGGTGAGATGGGATGAGACTTCTAGTATTCCTCGACCTGATCGAGTATCTCCATGGAAGATAGAGCCAGCTCTTGCTCCTCCTGCTTTGAGTCCTGTTCCCATGCCTCGGCCAAAAAGGCCCAGATCTAATATAGCACCTTCATCTCCGGACTCTTCGATGCTCACAAGAGAAGGTAAAGGTTTTCCCTTCCACTGAAGTGCATATTGTAGTGTGCTTGAAAACTAGATAACTCTTCAAAAGTGGAAGACTAATATCATTGTACACAAAACAGGCCCAGCTAAAGCAAAAATGGACCCTTTACCAGCAAGTGGACTCTCAAGGGTCTTGCAAGGTCAAGAATACTCGACCTTGAGAACGAAACATACTGAGAGTATAGAGTGCGATGCTCCAGAGAATTCTGTCGTGTGGCAATCCTCAGCGGACGATGATAAAGTTGATGTGGTTTCGGCTTCAAGAAGATTTGGATCTGAGAACTGGATGTCGTCTGCCAGGCATGAACCGACTTACACAGATTTGCTTTCCGGCTTTGGAGCCAACATAGACCCATCGCATGGTCAACGGATGCCTTTTTATGACCATTCATCATCACCTTCTGCACCTGCAAAGAAAATCTTGAGTGATCCAGATGGCAAGTTTGATTATCTTGCTAACCAGTGGCAGATAATGCACTCTGATCTTTCCCTGAGATTACATGAGTCTCCTAAGGTCCCTAAAGGTTCTGATACCACTTTCCAAGGGCGAGGCAATGTCAAATACAGTGAATATCCGGTGCTTCATAGTTTGACCACTGAGAATGCTGGTGGTAACTGGCCAATACGTCCACGTGCTCTGAATTATTTTGAGGAAGTGGTTAATGCACAAGCACAAGCTCAGGCTAGGGAACAAGTAACAAAGCGACCTGCTGTGGTACAAGAGGAGACTGCAAAGTCAAGAGACGGAAACTGCAGGCTTTTTGGTATTCCTTTGGTCAACAACACGAATGGGACTGATTCAAACATGTCTCAAAGAAACAACTTGAATGTTGTTGCGGGTGTTACACATATAGCATCTCCGAAGGTTCAGGATCATTCTGATCAGTCAAAAGGGTCAAATCCGACAAATGATCAACGTGAACAGGGAAGACCATTCCAGACTAGTAATGCTCATCCAAAGGACGCTCTCACTAAAACCAACTCAAGTAGGAGTTGCACGAAGGTGAATATTTTACTATTTTATTATTAAGCACAAATAGGTTTGAGCTTTGGAAAACCAGTGAGTCATTATTTTTTGACTAATACTGGACATATTTGTCTTTAATCTATTTATTAAAGGTTCAGAAGCAGGGTATAGCACTTGGGAGGTCGGTGGACCTTTCGAAGTTCCAAAACTATGAGGAGTTAATCGCAGAGCTTGATAGGCTGTTTGAGTTCAATGGAGAGTTGATGGCTCCTAAGAAAGATTGGTTGATAGTTTACACAGATGATGAGAATGATATGATGCTTGTTGGAGACGATCCTTGGCAGTAAGATTTTGCATCTTTTCATCCTCATTACCTCTCAGTTCGCATTCGCGTCATGTGTTTTAACAACATATATACAAAATAATATATGGCAGGGAGTTTTGTTGCATGGTTCGCAAAATCTTTATATACACGAAAGAGGAAGTGAGGAAGATGAACCCAGGAACTCTGAGCAGTAGGAGCGAGGAAGAAGCTGTTGTTGGAGAAGGATCAGATGCAAAGGATGCCAAGTCTGCATCGAATCCTTCATTGTCCAGTGCCGGCAACTCTTAATAAAACACACACATCGTTTTGCTACCAGCCGAGGTATGTCCGAAGCTTTTAAAATAATTGCAGAGCTCGCATTCACAATATGATTTCTATTATATTCTAGTAAAACATGTTTTGTGTCATTTTAAAATCAGGAGGATTGTCGGTGGTGGTAAACTGGAGAGCAGAATGGGATTATATCGGGAGGAGGGTATTAAGATATGATATAAAAATGCAATTTTTGAAGTATTTTGTTGGGCACTTAGATTATTAGCATCTTCCACCACCAACCTATTATCTTATTATTATAATAATGATAATCAATATATATATATAATATTATAAATTAAAGAAAAAGAAGGTTATAGTAGAATATGAAAGGCCCTTTTATAAGTAGAAGTGATGGTGTGGAGTTGTAGATGGAGGCTGGTATCGATTTCTTGTTATGTGTATTTTTCTTGTCCTTCCAAAGATCTCTTCGAGTCCCTTATTGTTTATATATTAATTCCATTGTACATAAGTTTTTATGCTTTTGCCTTTTTTATCTTTTATTTTTCGTGAGTACTCGGATTTCCATTTTCTCAACTTAATCCCTCTTTCTGACTTTTGGTGTTGTTTTAACTGTGTAATACATCATCTTATAATAATCTATGTGCCGAACTGTTAGACCTTCCATCGTTATTTTTCTTACTGTTGCTACTTATCTCTTGTATAGACAAAATTGTTAGCAAGATTCGATTATATATATATATTTTTGTCAACAACAATATTAATATTGGGCTACAATGACTGGCACATTAGTTAAATTTTTTCATAAATCTCGTAGGTGGTGAGATTTGATCCCTGGTGGGATTCGATTTTTGGTGGTGCATGTGCAGTCTGTCTATAGTGAACTTACCATCAGCCCCTAGATTAAAGGGTACTTGCGATTCGATTATATTTTAGATATTAAAATACAATAATTAGAGCACACTGTAGTTCTATTTATTAGTATTGTAATAGTTTTATTTGCGATTATATTTTAGATATTAAAATACAATAATTGGAGCACACTGTAGTTCTATTTATTAGTATTGTAATAGTTTTGTTTTGGGTGTTGAATGAAGAATCTAGGAGAGTGGAATTTCATATATTAGTCTAGTTTTGTAAGAAGTAATATTATGCCATACTGAATTAGTATATAATTTTTTTTGACAACTTAACTATATAATAAAACAAAACAAGATTAGTCAAACGAAAAAAGAGGAAAATTGTCCACCATCGTGGTACTCCTCGACAGCTCTTGAGCATTTTTCGCTAGTGCATCACGCTTGTAGTTCAAAAGACGCGGTATGTGGGAAAGGGTAACCGTCTCAAAAACACCACTGAGTCTGTAATAGCCCTCTAGATAGGTTAAGAAGGCTGACCATTTTGCTGGATCCTCCATCATTTTTACTACATTCGAGCAATCTACTAGGAATTCTACTGTCGTCAAGTGAAGCGAGTCTAACCATGTCATTACCCATAAGAGGGCATCCAATTCCGCATGCACGGAGGACAGACTACGTCTCAAGCATTGTGCTCCCTTATGAACTCTGTTGGAATCATACGAAAAACAATGCCATCCTAACCCTCAGAACTCTTTTGATTCTTTCCAAGATGCATCCACCATACATTTGTATCATGAGAAACTTGAAAAACCGGTATGCGGTCTTGATATCATTCCCCTTATAGGGTCCATTGAGATCGTCCTTCCATTGTTACTGTGGGGGCACTTGCTGAGCCATCGTCCATGCTATTGCCTCAACTTCCGCATGTTGTATTAGCTCCTACGGATCTTGTCTCATTGCGGAAAATGATTTTTCATTATGCGCTTTCTAGATATTATATCCATTACATTTTTGTGTGCGCCAAAAGAGATGGTCTAGATTTGTATAGATCGAACTTCCAGGGAAATGTGGAGCCGCTGGAATGTTAGATATGGCCACGTATGAATAGCTGGTGGGCATTCAAAGAGGACACGATTATTGTTCTCGTTCTCTGTCCCACAACTTTCACATCTTGTATCACACTGGATTCCTCTCCTTATCACATTAGACTTAACTGCAACTTGTCCCGATAATGCTTGGCATATAAAATGTTTTATATTTTGAGGTGCTTTAATATTCCAAACTTCAGCTTGTAGATCTAGTATCTGGGGGCCAACCGTTTGCATGGGTTATTTAGAAATGTTTTGCTCTGCCCAATAACCTGATTTAACTGTGTAAAAATCTATTTTCGTGAAGTGCCATCCCAACCGATCCCTTGTTAAACTTTGAGGTAAATGGAAACCGAGGATCACATTTGTATCCTTTAGTGTAAAACATTGTCTAATCAGAGGCTCTCTCCATTTTCTTGTATTATTATCAATTAAATCTGAAACCCGCAATTCCGGGTAAGGCATAAGGCCGTTCTTCATAGCTGGCCGTGATGTAGAGTCCGGAATCCAGGGGTCGGTCCATACTCTTATAGTACTTCCATTACCCACTGTGTGGATGAGACCTTTCTTCACCAAATCACGTCCTGATATTATGCTTCTTCATCTGTAAGATAGGGTGTAGACTCTCCTTTGTTCTAGGGGATTAGTTCCCACATATTATTGCGCGCGCAACACTTTGGCTAGAAGCGATTCCGGAAAATCAAGGAATCGCCATAACTGTTTAGCTAGTAATGCTGAATTAAAATATCTTAACACTCTGAAATCCAATCCACCTTCCAGTTTATCCTTGTATAGTCGCTCCCATTTCACCCAATACGTACCCCTGGATGCGCCAGAGTTATGCCATAAAAAATCTGCTATTGCTGTTGTAATTTTTGATGTAACCGCTCTAGGTAATCTATAACATGACATCACGTAGGAAGGTACGGCCGTTAGTATTAATTTTATCAAAATCTCCTTGCCACCTTTTTATAGAAACTTCGCTGACCACGAATTGATCCTCGCTTTTATTTTTTCTCTTATAAAAGCGAAAACCTTATCTTTTGCTCCTTCGATTCCCTCTGGGAGACCTAGATAGGTTCCCATTCCACCGATTTTCCTTATCCCTAGGACTTCTTGAACCTTCTTTTTGCGGTTTTGGTCAACCGAATTGCCAAATTGTATCGAATGATTTTGTGTAATTTATTTGTTGACCTGATATTTCCTCATAATCCTGAAGAACTGTAAGGATTGTGGACGCTCTTTCCACCGACGCTTTGCAGAAAATAAACTATCAATTGCAAAGAGAAGGTGAAATATACTTGGGATGTTCCTCGCTATTGAAATGCCTTGTAAGACTGTTTGTGACTCTGCTTTCCTTAGTTTTGCTATCAGAGCTTCAATACATAGAATTAATAGATATGGAGAAAGCGGGTCTTCTTGTCTCAGTCCTCTGTGTGGCTTTATCTGCCCTTGCGGTATTCCATTAATCACAACAGAATATCACACAGAGAAAGAGAGTACATAATTACCTTGACCCAATGTTCTTTAAATCCTAATTTTATAAGTAACTTGTGCAAAAAGTCCATTCTATGCGGTCATATGCCTTCCTCATATCTATCTTAATTGCCATATATGCACCTTTGACTTTCTTGTTCGTTCGGAGTGCATGAAACATTTCTTGGGATATAAGAATATTATCTGAAATTAATCTCCCTAAGATAAAAGCTGATTGTGTGTTCGAGATTAGGTGAGGTAGTATTTTCCTTAATCTCAAATACACTACCTTTGAAATAATTTTATAGGCTACATTACAGAGGCTTATAGGCCTGAATTCGTTCATCCGCGTAGGTCTTGATGTTTTTGGTATTAAGCAAATATGTGTAAGATTCAAATCTTTTTGAATGAACTTGTCACTAGAAAATAGTTTATTAACTTTACTAGATCTTTATTTATTATATCCCAAGATTGCTGGAAAAAAGAGATGTCATTCCATCCGGCGCAGGTACTTTGCTTGGGTCCATTTTGAAAACCGTTCTCCTGACCTCCTGAGTGGTTATCGGACGTAACAAGTCCTGATTCTCCTCGCCGGAGATAATAGCTTCAATGTCTTCTAGTGCGGCATCGATATTATTTGTTCCGTTTGACGTGAACAATGACTCGAAATAATGTACCGCAATTTTCTCCTGTCCTGATTCTTGTTCTACCCACTTCCATGCGTCATCATATAGTCTAGTTATCCTATTTCTTGCTCTTTGTTTTTTCGTTTGTGTATGGAAGAAACTTGTATTCTTATCTCCTTCTCTCAGCCACCTGTTCTGATCTTTTTGTTTCCAGTAAATTTGCTCGTCTGACTTATAATTAATTTTAAAAAAAATCAAAAATAACTATCTAACATTTTAATTGTTAAATAATAGATGAATTTACCTAATAATACGAATAGATAATTAATTAAGTAGGTGATAATTTCAAAATTGGCAAAATAGTATTGACGATAAAACGGGAAAACGGCCAAAACATACGCGAACTTTTTCCGTCGTGCCAATTCCTAC
>OVBA01000540.1:0-63296 GCA_900406435.1 Lepidium aucheri | reverse complement strand
AATTATAAAAATAATTAAGGAGTAGACTTCTCTTGAAGTCTGCATTCCAAATAGACCTCAAGAGAAATCTACTTTTTACCCAGAAGGTATATATGTAATTGTGCATCTGTTTTTTTTGTTTAGTCATGGAGGGCAAAATAATAAATTCACTACCCTGATGGGTTACTTTTGCAATAAAATTCAAAAAGGTTAGTTTTTGTATTTGATTTGAAATTTTGGGTTATATTTACCATTACCCCTTAATTTTATTCCATCTTTTTTGAACGGATTCATTTATATTTTAAATTATAGAATAATTTTTTATTTAATTTAATAGGAAATAATTTATAAAATACATAAAATAATAAATATTAATTTATATACAAAATATTAATTTTCATATTCTCACATAATAATGTATTATTTATTTATGAAAATTTAAATGTTAATACTAATGTGTTGAAGGTGGATCCGAGATCCTACTCCGGTCCACGGAAAACAATGGACCAAATGCTAAGTAATAAACTCGGTGAAAGCATCGAAGCCTCAACTCGGATATTCTCATCAACTCGGAAAAGTCTCTTCTTGGAAAAGCGCCTCTAACTTGAAGAGAAGTCGGACAACATGTCAGCAAAGCAAATAAATAGAAATTTTCTTGTTCAGATATGAAAAGTTTCCAAAAATCTAGCATGAATCTTCTAGATTCGATCTTATCAAGAGAATTGTAAATTTTCCTTTATTCATTCTACTTTGTAACCGCCTCTATAATCTATAAATAGAGGAGCAGATCCTTCAAAAGGGGGATCAGCTTTTTGACTACGCACATTAAGCTAATAAGAACTCTATTCGGCAATCATCTTTACTCGTTTAGGGGATTAACTTCTTTCTCTCCAATTCACTTCACAAGAGTCCTTGCCTAATCTTCCCTCCTTTAATCAGGAACCTTGGGTCTAGATCCTTCATGCTAGTCTTGGTTCCAACAGTTGGCGTTGTATGTGGTGAAGACATCGAAAGACTTCTTCAAAAAAGTGAAAGAAAGTTACTCTAAGGGAAACGATGGTTGAAGGAGAAATCACCATCAACTCACCAGAACGGAAGGATTCTCACCCTCAAGAGCACATTGATCCGACTAATGGATCACCTTTGAATTCAACACAAATACAAGAGGAGATTGTGAAGAAACTCACGATGTTACTAATCTTCTTGCACCATCTCCCCGATCACCGCCGCTTGAAACCTTAATGTGAAACCTAATCGCACAATATGAAGCTTCCGATTGAAGAAATGCAGAGAGGTTCGATAGAATCGAATCTCAGATGAACGAGAGTTTTCTCTCGACTACGCAAACTAATAAGCCAAATGAAGAAGAATCTGTTTGGAGGAATACCGAGTCCTCAACCAACTAGCATCTCTAGATCAGAGCAATCTACAATACAAAACATGCCTAGACAGCATGTCCCGATGACTTTGGACACGGCAACCGTACTGAAGATGATGGACGACATGAGGTCAAAATTTCATCAAGCTACCAGCTCGGCACCCGAGATAGGAAGAATCCTACCTCAAGCTTAAAATTTGCCGTTTTCACCGAGATTGAAAAGAGTCTCGGTAAACAAAGGGTTACGACTTCGATGCCCTTTGTAGGATGGAACCACAAATCCAGTTGAATTTATGAGTGCCTTCAACGTCATGATGAATTGAACAAACTATAACTTGGATCAAGAAGACACAACTTACTGTCAGCACTTTGCTGAGAACTTGACCGGCAATGCTTTGGTATGGTTCACCAGGTTGCCAACTGGGTCAATCGAGAGCTTCAACCAACTTACTGAGTTGTCCATGAAGCAGTATGCACTATTTGTTAACCAGGACACTTCAACAACAGAGCTGAGATCCTTGAGGCAAAGGTCTGAGGAGTCCCTGAAGTCATACCTCGGACACTTCAAGAAAATCTTGACAAAGGCTAAAGTCAACGACAATATGGCCATTGAAGCTCTCCAAACCAAGATGGTAACCGATGAAGCTCTCAAACAGGACATTTTCGTAAATCGAACCAATATGATCTCAGATGCTCTTTGTAGAGCAGGCAGGCATGTAGATTACGTGGAGGAGAATAAAATTCTCGCTCAAAACCAAGAAACTCAATGCAACTCAGGAAAAAGGAGTCGAAAGAAAAGCACTATGAGCCGAGATAGCATAATAGAGGAAAAAAAACCTCGCCAACAGCTTTTCAAGTGGGAGAGAGTGGGAGTCCCTTTTGTAGAAATCCATTCAATAACACCTACAACCAAAATGAGTACTGCAAATTTCATAACAAAGCATGACTTTCGACTTCAAAGTGCAAGCAACTGCAAGAGTTTCTTGCTGAAAAATTTAGTAAGGGAGAATTGAAGGTCTCCAATAAAGAAACTCAGAAGTTTAAGGCACAAAAACGGAAAGAAGTAGAGTTGCGCAAAGCAGCTTTCAAGGCAGCAGGTCCGAATAACGACGCCCCGGAAACAACCAAGCGACAGAAACCGGTAGGGGAAACCGCCAAGTCTGGTGACCCGTGAGTTGTTATCAGCGTAATCATGGGTGGATTACAGCTTTGTGATGATACTATCTATTCAATCAAGAAGTACGAACAAAAAGTTGTCGCTTCAGTTAACCAAGATCCAGCAAGGGAGAGTATGTGGACAATAGAACAATCACAGGTAAGGATGTTGAAGGAGTTAGTTTTCCACACAATGATCCGCTAGTTATCAAATTTTGAATTACCGACTATGATATCTCACAAATTCTTGTCAACACTGGGAGTTCTGTGGATTTGATCTTCAAAGAGACGTTAGACAAGATGGCATTGCTAGATGTTCAACTCAAACCAATGGACAGAATTTTGACTGCATTCAATGGGAGCACAATCAACGCAATCGGAACAATGAAACTAGCTATTCGAGTTGCAGGAATCATGAGATGGGTCATGCATGATACCAACGTGAGTAGGAGGCAAAGCATAACCAGAACCTCCTGCTCCCAAAAATCCAGATCGTTCAACTGTAGAACTCGTCAATATCAACTTGACGGACTCGTCCAAATGCGTGAGCATCTGGGTTAACTTCAAAAAGCCGATCAGAGACAACTTGATTCAACTCTTGCAGAAGAATGTAAGAACATTCGCATGGACAGCGAGTGATATGCCTAGAATCAGTCCGAAGATTACAAGTCACACGTTGAATGTTGATCCGACATACAAGCCAATCAAGCAACAAAAAGAAGCTATGGCAAAAAAGAAAAAATGCCGTAATTGACGAGGTCAAAAAGCTAACCAAAATCGGATCCATTGTCGAAGTTCAATATCCAGAATAGCTAGCCAACCTAGTATTTGTCCCAAAGAAGAACAGAAAGTGGCAAGTCTGTGTTGACTTTACTGACCTGAACAAGGCTTGCCCAAAAGATAGTTTCCCATTGCCAAGCATTGACCGAATTGTCAAGGCAACCGCAGGTAATGAACTTCGTTCATTTATGGACGCTTTCTCAGGATACAACTTGATTGGGATGCATCTTGACGATATGGAAAAAACTTTGTTCATCATGGAACGAGGAACTTACTATAAAGTCATGCCATTCAAGTCGAAGAATCCAGGAGCAACTTATCAGTGGTTGGTGAATAAGATGTTTGCCGATCAACTCAGAAAAAAAATGGAAGTGTACATAGACGACATGCTGGTCAAGTCGTTAAAGGCGGAAGATCATGTCGATTATTTAGTCTGTTGCTTCCAAACATTGAATGAGTACTAGATGAAGTTGAACCTGGAAAAATGTACTTTCGGGGTAATCGGGAGAGTTCCTTGGGTACATAGTCACTCAGAGGGGTATCAAAGCTAACCCAAAACAGGTCAAAGCAATCCAGGAGCTACGTTCTTTGAAAAATAAACACAAAGTATAGAGGTTGACAGGTCGCATAGCAGCCTTAAACCATTTCATATCCCACTCAACGGATAAATGCTTCACATTCTACAACTTACTGCATGGGAATAAGGATTTTAAGTGGGACGAGACTTCCGAGAAAGCGTTTTCCGAATTGAAGGAATATTTTTTGGCACAACCAATTCTTGCGAAACCCAAAGAGGGATAGCCATTGTACTTGTACATCGTTGTTTCCACATCGGCAGTAAGCAGCGTACTAGTGTGAGACGATAGAGGAACCCATCACCCAATTTTATACATCAGCAAATCCTTGGACGGATCCGAATCTAGATACCCGACTACGTAGAAACTCGTATTAGTGGTGGTCACAAGGAAGTTACGACTCTACTGCCAATCTCACACCATCATAGTATTAACGAATCATCCATTACGAACAATAGTACATAGTCCAAACCAGTATGGGCGATTGATAAAGTGGGCAATTGAACTGAGTGAATACATCACTGAGTTTAAATGGTGAAAGAGTGCAAAGTCTCAGGTATTAGCCGACTTCCTAATCAAACTATCCCCCGGTCTGGAGCTTTTAGAGCCAGACAATGTTCCTTGAACATGGAAGATATACGTAGATGGATCTTTGTCTTAACACGGCTCAGGAGTCTATATCCGACTAGAAAGCCCAATAGGAGAAGTTTTGGAGCAGTCATTCCAACTTTCTTCCTAGCATCTAACAACAAAGTATAGTACAAATTATTGATTACGGGAATAAAATTGGCAAAGGAGGTTGGAGCAACCGGCATCGATTGTTATTGTGATTCCCAGCTGGTTGTTAACTAGGTTAACGAGGGCTACAACAGGAAGAATGATTGTATGGAAGATTATCTTAAAGTTATTAAAGAGTTGATAAAGGATATGAAATTAAAAGTCAATAAAATCTCGAGATTTGAAAACACTTCCATCAACGGTCTAGCAGCTCTCACATCCACAATGGATCCTGTTCAGCGACGGATAATACCGGTAGAAAGTATAGACCATCCGAGCATAAGCTTACCAAAAGGAGACTTTGAATTTGTCTCAGCTATATATGATATTCATGATGAATCCAAGTCCGAGATGCCAGACACTGCACAGACAAGCGAACAAAAGGTTGATTGGTGAGACAAGATTCTCGCATACATTCTTGGCGGTGGAATGCCAGAAGATAGATGGGCGGCTCACCGGCTTAAAGCCAAGTGCGCCTTCTATGCCCAAGTCAATGAAAAACTGTATTGAAGGAGTACGAATGGAATACTACTTACTTGCATCCACAGTGATGAGACGGACGTGATCATCAAAAGGACACATGATGGAGCTAGTAGAAACCACAATAGTGGAAGGACGCTTATTCAGAAAATTAGGACGCTTGGTTACTGTTGTTTGACTATGTTCAAAGGATTGTGCTCAATACACAGCCAAGTGTGACAAATGCCAATGACACGAGCACATCATCCACGCCCCTACCAAAGCGTTAACTAAAACAATTATGCCTTATCTGCTCATGCGATAGGAAATAGACATAATCGGACCATTACCATCATCTCGGCAAAAATGCTTCATGCTTGCCATGACGGATTACTTCTCGAAGTGGGTCGAAGCAGAAGTTTATTCTCAGATCAAAGATAAAGATGTGGTTAAATTCATGTGGAAGAATATTATTTGCCTACATGGGCTACCTTACGAGATTGTGACAAACAATGGCTCTCAATGCATCTTGGCAAGTTTTGTCCACTTTTGTGCCAAATGGGATATCTGAGTAAGCAAGTCAATTCCTTGAAACCCACAAGGAAACGGACAATTAGAGGAAATGAATAAGCAAATTCTCAACGGTCTCAAGAAAAGGCTTTCAGAAAAGAAGGAAAGTTGGGCATCCGAGTTAGATGGCGTGTTATGGTCATATATCGGACTATGCCTAGACGCTCAGTTGAACAAAAACCATTTTCCCTTTCTCATAGGATGGAAGCAATGGCCCTAGCTGAGATAGCGATATCAACTTTGCATCGAGAACGCTTTCCCGAAGACAAAACTTCCAACAATAATGCCATAGAAAACAGTATTAACAACTTGGACGAAGAATGCGATGAAGCACTTCTCTGAGCACAAAACTATCAACAACAAGGCGCAAAGTACTACAACAAGAAAATTTGTGGATGACAGTTTACGGTAGGAGATCTTGTACTTTGGAAGGTGTTTGAAAGCACAGCTGAACTTAATGCGGGAAAACTTGGCACCAATTGGGAAGGGCCATATATCATTTACAAGATTGTAAAACCAGGAGTTTACAAGATCGCTACTATGGATGGAGCAGTGATTGCTCAAAGCTGGAATTCCATCAATCTTAAACAATACTACTACTGATGACGCGCTAACTCGGCGAATTAAATTTGTTTCTTAAAGCATCCTCATTTATGTAAGTTGTACTCAGAACTACGTCTTGGCTTGATCAATTCGGGGTACGTAGGTAGCCTTTGCATCGAGCTAAAACTAATTTTTTTTACATGTTCCCTTTTCTGTTTTGTTTTAAAAAAAAAGGGTTACACCCTAAAATTCCTAAAAGATGAGATCAAATTCTCGCAAAAGCAAAAGCAAATTATCTCGTCTTTAAGCTAAGCCTTAAAACCTTACCGAGTCTAATCTCGTAAAACATCTACAAGAACCTAGCTCTTCCCTTTAAGCCGAGTCTTAAAACCTCGCCGAGTATAACCTCAAAAAACTTTGACGAGAATCTAATTCTCACTCCTAAGTCAAATCTAAAAGACAGTTTTCAGTTGTACCGAGACCAAGTTTTCGTAGCACTAATGAGATCAAGTTTTCACAATTTTTCTCGAAAAGCATCGAGATTTAATTTTTAAAAAGACAAAGCATAGCTTTGTACAAATTACCAAGATTAAAATCTCATGAACGACGAGACATAGTTTCGTACAGAAAGACGAGACTTGTTCTCACAAAAATACAAAGCATAGCTTTGTACAAATTAGCGAGATTAAATTTTCATGAACGACAAAACATAGTCTTGTACAGAAAGATGAGACCTGTTCTCACAAAAGGACAAAACTTAGTTTTGTATAGATTTACCGAGATTAAATTCTCATAAACAACGAGACATAGTTTCGTACAGATTATACGAGACAAATGTCTCAATAAGGATAGAACATAGTTTCTGTACAGATAATCGAGAACCCCTTTTCCAAAAAAAAATTTATGAAGACAGTTTTCCGAGGACAAACTTCTTAAAACTTAAAATGAGTCTTGAAATCTCAGCTTTAAGGAGCCATACAGCAAAATTTCTCTTCCTAACCTCTGGGATCAAGTGTTCTAACTTAGAAAATAATTGGCTAGCGTGCAAAAGCAAGAAAAGATCTTGGAAACTGAAATTCATAAAATTTTGAGTTAATCGTTTAACAAATTTTCATAATCGGATTATGGAAGTCGTAATCGGATTCAAATATCATACTTAATTAGCAAGATGACGATGTTGTTCATTATATAGGGAAAGTAGTTACAAAGCGAAATGCCGATTATAAAGATCAAAGAAATAACTATGAAAAAGTTGAACGACAGTTACAAGAACTGAGACAATCACAAGCCGGGGAAAAGTCAAGGTGCTTTTGTGAGTATACTTTCACCACCGGTGTTAGAAGCCTTGCCCACTTTGAAAACAGGGGTGACCAAGTCTTTGGGAAGCAACAACATCAAACTCTCCCTGTTGACGAGTTTCTTAAACTCGTTCATCTTAGCGGTTGTCAATACGACAACCACATAAGGGATGTTGACATCCCAAGCGGAAAGCAATTGGAGAATATTTGTCGAGCCAATGTATTGGGCATACGACAAACATGCTTCAAGGTTCTTGTCCAGATCATCAAACTGAGTAACAATTCGATTAAAATGATCAGACATCTGATCGTGGAGATCCTTGAAGATATTTTTCTTCTCGTCAGTCAGAATCTGACAAAGACGGGATTCAAAATTTTCCTTCATGGAGTCCAACTCGGTTTACAACCCTTGAATCTTGTCGTAAGCCTTCTCGGCAGATTTGAAGGCAACACCCTGATCATACTCGACACAATTAAGGGATTCGGACAATGCCACATTCTATTCCACCAACCAAAGGACGTTCTCATGCTCTACTTTCAGCTTGTTTTTGACACGAGCAAGTTCTTCCTCAGCGGTGGGAAGCATGGACCTAGCCTCCACCACTTCAAGGTGATCTTGGCCGGCTGGGGTAGTGAGATTAGAGTCCCTCTAAGCACTACCCTCCGGGTTGGCGATGGACCTCTCGTGCTCCAACATGATGTTGTTCAAAAAAGCAATAAACTACAAGCATATCAAAAAAGCAAGAAAATAAGAAAAACCGGAGTAATATCCGGAAAATAACACGAACAAGGAACAGCAAGCAAGTGTCCTCCCCATACTCTTCACGGTTTTTCATCTGATCCAGATAAGGAAGACGCTCTAGAGTAGTTCTGATCTCGCTTATTAGATCGGCACATTCTGTCCAAAACTTCAGAATTGAATGAGGATCAGTGTGATTGTGATTAAAGTGGAAGTCAGGAGTACCTCTTCTCTTTTGATGCAATTCCAAGAACTAGAACCAAGCCGGATCACTCTTTCCTAACCATTGAGCATGGAAGTGTGTAACTAACAAGAGCTATGGAGACCAGCGAGTGGATTTCAGATCATATAGAGGTCAATATCGCAATTTCAAGCTCAAAAACACTTGGAGCACTTACCTATCCCATATTGAAGATGCCTCTAAGAAGAATCATTTCAAAAGGAGATCAGATGAAGAAGATATTGAAGATACAACTTGGAAGATCTTCAATAGATTTGATGGAGACATACAATCACTTATTAAAGCGTTCCAGATGCTACATAGACAATTAATCCATAAAGTAAATTTCAAAAGATTCCCGTCTCAACCAATTAACTCTTCAAAGTTGAATCAGCCCATAAGATGCTTGGAGCCAAAAGTTATGGATTTTAGAAATTGGACCTTCTGTGCTAAGGCCTTATTCCCGACAATGGCAAATATCAAGCTACACAGCCCAGCTCAGAAGCCGCCTTCACGCCGGACCACTTAGAGAATATTTTTGGGTCTTTCATGGATCCAACAAGCCAAAAAACATATCAATCAACCATCGGATCCTCCAGATACACGCCAAACAAGAAGAAGATCTGATCGGGTGCTGTTTAAGGAATATTCGGGATTTGATCACTTCAAAGGATTTCAGACATATGTGTGGCGACCAAGAGACTCTCTAAACCACTCAGAATCATCCAGGGAAGTCTCACCATGCTCCAGCACCCACAGGATTAGGCGAATCCTTCGATTTGAAGACTTTCCATATCCGACCAATCATCACATCTTTTCCAATGGCTCCAAGATTGATGGCCACCATCACTTGTCCGTTGCACACTTATTACTTTGATATTCTTTCATATTTTATGTTCATGACCGTTGGCCCTTTGTCTTGTACGAGCTCTATATAAGCTCATATTTTTTCTATTGTATTCACCAAGTTTTAAGTTATAAACAGAGTGTTTCTTTTCAAGCATGTGTCTTGAGCCTTTGCCGACTTAATCTCTTTGAGGATTCGAGAGAGGGAGCCGAGATCAGGTCTTGTGAGGAATCCAAGCTTCATTGGACCAAGATTATTAAAGGAATCATCGCCCTCCTTTGTGGTTCTCATTCGCCTACTTCTGCACAATCTAGTCTCCATCTATTTGGACTCACCAAAGTCGGATCCATGGATTCATATCCATTTTACAGCCATTGAGGCTTGTATCATCTTTCCACGAGAGGCGCTGAGGAACCACCTCTATCTATTCCTGTAGGAGAATTGATCCTAAACAGATCAATTCTCGGCCTTTTAGTAGGTCGCAAAGTTCCATAATCGGATTCAGAAGGAACTTCAACAATGTCCCGGGATGGAGCAGTGGAGAATCTAGTAATCCTAGAAGACCCTCCAGAAGGGTGAACGTTCATCCCTTCAAGCATAGTGTTCAGACCATCTTTAACGCTTGGAAGTTTGAAATCACTGAGACCCATTTTAAGAAATGAAGGAGTTTGAAAGAAGTTTGAAGTCGGAAGAAATTAGAAGAAAGAAGATAGGAATATCTAAGGAAAATTCGCAAAGTTGAAAAGTGAATGATAAAAGAAGGGAAACGCGTATGAATAGAAATTTACCGGAAGCCGAAGCAGCGCCAATTAGTAATTATAACTTAACAAGTGAAAACCGAGGTGATTGTTCGAAAAATCCAGTCATAAGCTAACACGTAGACCAAAGATTTTAGAAGCTGGAAAACTTCCCGACTCAGAAATTTCACAAAAAAAATTTCCGAGTATGGGGGGGGACAATTGTTGGAGGTGGATCCGAGATCCTACTTCAGTCCACGGAAAACAATGGAGCAAATGCTAGGTAATAAACTCGGTGAAAGCATCAAAGCCTCAACTCGGATATCCTCATCAAATCGGAAAAGTATCTTCTCGGAAAAGCGCCTCAAACTTGAAGAGAAGTCTGACGACATGTCAGCAAAGAAAAGAAATAGAAATTTTCTTATTCCGATATAAAAACTTTCTGAAAATCTAGCATGAATCTTCTAGATACGATCGTATTAAGAGAATTGTAAATTTTCCTCTATTCAATCTTCTTTATAACCACCTCTATAATCTATAAATAGAGGAGCAAATCCTTCGAAAGGGGATAAGCTTTTTGACTATGCATATTAAGCTAATAAGAACTTTATTCGGCAATCATCTTTACTCATTTAAGGGATTAACTTCTTTTTCTCTATTTCACTTCACAAGAGTTCTTGCCCAATCTTTCTTCCTTTAATCAGGAACATCAGGTCTAAATCATTTGTGCTAGTCCCGTTTCCAACATAATGGATATATTATGTTATTGATAATATATAATAATGATAAAATTGAATACAAGTTTAAACCCTTAAATGAATACGACTCTAGTAACTTAAATAAATACGTTTTTAAAGACCTAAATGAACATTGGTCTAAGAATTTTAAATGATACAAGTCAAAAAAGTTTATATACATAAAATATGATTCATCAAAACCTAAATCAACAATGATCAAAAATATATTTCGTGTACAACGCTTGTCATCATTATAAATTGATTTTTAGTATATCAAGCACATAAAATTAATAAATTTACATTTACAAAAAACTATGAAAAACAACTATCACATATAAATATTATAAATAAATAAAAATAACTACAAATGTATATTGATTTTTCACAAAAACATATCTCATGGACAACACGTTTATAAATCTTTCATAAAAGGATTCTTTGACTTATGGGGCTTCTCTTTGGGTCCGACATTGTCTTAATTTGCAGCGTCTAACTAGCCTTTTACTAATTAGACCATGTTTCTTGAAGATAGATTACTTTGGCATCATGTATTGAATATTATCTTCTTTTTTTGGGTTGTCGTATTCTCCCCCTCTACTTATTTATTTCTCACGAAAAATATGTAATTTTTGGTTAACTAGGGATTACACCAGGCTATGCCTGACGCTTATATATTGTGTTTTAAAAAAATGGGTTTTATTATGTAGTTATATTATTATAGTCTTATACATTTTTCTTCTCTTTATTCATGCCTCATTTTAAACTCCTTAAGCAGGAATACGAATCTCATCAATGACCATTTAAAGAACAAAACATAGTAAAATATTTACAAACTATATACGAAAGTCAATCCTTTAATTAACAAAATTTAGCTTTTCTATAAAGGAAATACAATATCCCGAACAGATTTGAAGTTTCTATTGAGTGGGGAATTGCAGAATTCCTCTACAAAATATTAGGTTAGCATGGAACTCAAGATTTGTGAAACAAAAAAAATAGCAGAACATGATGGATTCCATGAGAAAAAAAAGAACATGATGGATTCTGGTGATATTATGAGAAAGAATCCTGTAATGTAGTAAACCTAGGCCTTTTCAACTGACACAAATTTAGTTTCATAAAATATCATATAATTCAACATAAAAAAATATCCCATATTAGATATGAAATTTTGATAAAGTCAGTGACAGTAGGAAAAAAAGTTTGAAGGATGCTTTACAATAAAGTTTGTAGATCAGAAAGAGTAAGCAATGTTTGAATCATCTTTGCATTCTCTTGCCTCTTAAGCTTCCGTAAGATTCTCTATTTTCAAACCATAGAAATTCTTACCACTCTAGTGAATAGCTCATGAGAAATAAATGTTTTGCTTCTTAGCCGAAAAGGCTTCATAAATTTTGAAGAGCTTTACTAAATCAAGTGGAAGTAAAAAGCAATGCGAGAGAGAAACTCTTTCGGAATGGTAAGTCCTCATGGTTTCCTAATGGAAAAATGGCAAATTGTTAAGAGCTGATGAAATCAACTGAGCAGCAACAACATATCATGAGACATAAATTAATTAGGAACTAACTTTTATGGGCCTTACTCTGATTAGACATATAAGTTGGCATCAAAAGCTCACCTAGTTGCCTTACGATGATGGCTTGGCATCTATGTTCCAGACGAAAAGAAAAAAACATAAACCTCGTATCGAATAGCTTACGGAACAACCTTTGTATGCTTAGTAAGAAGCAGAATATAGTGTATACATACATGTATTTCAAATGCACCAGGATGAAAGGGATCAAACTCTATCCCAAGAATGAGTCCATTAACTTTCACTTGTTGAGCTGTAAATCGATGTTTTGGCTCAAGCAGAAGGATTTTCCTGGTCAGATATTTTGGTTTCTCAGAAACTATGGGGCAGGGATCTCTTCTACAATCAATTACAGATCAATGAACTGCTTATGCGATTCCATTTTTGGTTTTTGCAAACAAACATTAAAGAAGACATCATTAACTATGTCTACTTCGAGAACAACTGACACATCACCACTGGTATAACAGAGAAATATGTAAAGAATAACACCTGCAAAAAAAACCACTTGTGAGTTAAATGCTTATAATACTGTTAAATTGAGCAGCTCGATCAAACATTCAAGGTAAAACATAACCTGGAATAAAAAAGCGGAGAGAGCAAAATCAATAGCTTTCTTCACCTTTATAATTCTAATCAGAACTTGGAGGGTGAGGAAAGCACACACTGTATATGGTAGAGTTCCGGGATCTGCTCCTTGTGTATTCACAGTAGTTATCTTGTATGTTGAGATGGTTTAGGCTACTGAAAAATAACAAAACACAATAATATAACAATGATAAAAAAGTGGATTAACATCAAAACACACTAATAGCTTAACAAAATTAAAGAAATACGAAACAGTGACTAAAAAAGACAAATACAAATCAAACAGAACATACAGAAGAGGACGAGTCTTGGAAATTCGAGGAGATATAGAAGAGAGAGCGTAAAGAAACTTACATTCCCCCAATAATTCCAATAACTTAGTTTCATATATATTGGACGATGTCCTCTCAGCTTCCGCAGTCTTTTGTGTGAAACCTAAATACATAAACATTAAAATGAATTATTTCAGAGTCTTAATAGCTGTTTTAGCCTTACGTTAAATTTTGGAATTTGAGAAATAATTATAAGAAGATGGTGTGACAAGTTGCAAGCTATGTTTATTGAATCTAGTAATACATATTTGAAATTCTATAAAGTTGGCGATCACACATATGGGAAAAGAAATTTGCACTTATCAGATATAAGTAATGGTATAAATAGCCTTCTAGTTGTAAGAACTAAGAACTGCTTGGATGTACGTGTACCTATAGCTGTCATTAACCCTCTTAGTTGCATTTTGCTGCTCTTTATTCTCCCTGTTCATATCTTAATTTCTGCCCCTGATAGGGGAGCAAAGATAGCATACAATTTAGCCAAAGAGCGCAGTTAACCTTTCTAGAATTGTTCTTATTAGGTTCTTCTCCCTTTATATTTTTTGTCTAAAAAAACATTTTAAAGAACAATATCAAACCATAAAGGCAAAATGATCGAGGAGCAACTTAAAATAAAATATCTGAATAAACAAACCTAGACTATCATAACCCAACAAGTCCACCATTACAGAATCATCACCAACATTCAACAAAGAAGATAAAAAATCAATCTAGCTGGATAAAATATATGCAAGACATATTTTCCACATATATATAAGCAAATCATATATCATCAAATTTACAAACCTTTTGAACTTGTTTAGTTGTTTCACTTTTCATAACGACTATTTTCTTCTTACGTTTTTCAACTTGGCTTTGAAGATGATATTAGCTGAAAAAATTCCACAGTGAAGCACTTTCTCTCTATATTTTCAATATTACGTTTCACCAGAAGGTCTAATATGAAACCAAACCAAAACTAAACGTAATTAAAAGCACTAAGTTGTGAAATCGTGAAGAGAAACTTACAATTTCTAGAAAACAATACCTATGAAGGAGGGGGGAGGGAAGTTAGGAGAAATTGGCTACCATAGATGGACGGGGAAAAAATTATATCAGCGGACTTTATAGCCATCTGGTTTAAGGAATAATACTTCAAGGCTGAATAATACACAGTGAGAATTGATGGCTACCTGTACACTGACAAAAACATAAATGTTAAATCCATCCAAACAAGTTATCTGACAAACTGTTAGAGAGATTAGAAAGAGAAGAGTTTATATTCAAATTGGCTGGAATCGAAGAAAATTCTTAAGTTAGTTTCCCATCAATGAGAGTTCGAGGTAACATTAGGATTATACCACTTGCATCTCTTTGTTTTCTAAATATAAACCTAACTCGTACCTAGGAATCTATATCAAGCACTCGATCTGGCTCATCCAGTACCTGACATGAAGAAAAAAAACTTACCTTGCAAAAACTCAAAAAATTCAGTTTGTGTTGATTCATTATAGTTGCAAGAAAGATGCAATGACAAAGGTTGTAAACTCAATCCGATTACCCAAACCAGACAAAGATTTGTGAACTCGTTGTAGAAACTCAATGCATTGAGCAATTAAGGAACTCCAACGATTGACAACTAGAGATCTAGATATAGCAATTTCAGGAAGAAAAAGAAAAAGAATATAGAGATAGAACTTCTAAGGCAATAGACAAAATCCAGTCGAATGATAAAAAAGTAATCAATCATTCTCTCATCAAATAAGCTCTGGAAATGTAAAACCTTAATTTTTTGACAAGAGAAAACCTTAAAGTTTTAAGCTGCAAAGCAAGTTTTCGATTTTTGCAAGCATATCTTCATGAAAGGACAATGAAAATTGGAAAACTTCAAACATCAAACGATGAATGGATGGGGAATGAATGAAATAATTAAGTGATCGGTCACCCTAAGTTAGAGAAAACAGATAGAAAAACCTAAAGTCTTTTCTTTTCAGAGAGAACATGGAGTCGTACACGTAAATTGTTCGAGACTAAAAAATATGTTGACGTGGCAGACAATAAGGCTGATGTGACAAATTGTGGAATATTTCAAAATATGCTGAGGTAGATAGCTTAGAAAGCCTTAAACTTGTACTTTTAGTAGTATAGATTATTTCGAGCCATGAACTTTTTAATTATTTGTATTACTACATCAACTTTATTTATTACCCATATTAATACGCTTGCAATGGAATATTAAAAACGTTTACTATACTTTTTATTAATCTCGCATTTAAAAGCAAAACAACATCGTTTTGCTTACTAATTTGGACTGCTAAACTAGGCAAAACAACGTCGTTTTGCTAAGAATATTTAAAAAATAACAGAATCAAAGACTTGTTATCGTCGTTAACCCAACACACCATTGACCACCATGAATTTCCTTAACAAGCTTCATCCAAGGTAGAAATCTCAATTTAAAATTGAAACTAACAAATTACACTAAATCGAAATCCATAATAAAATCCAATAAGGTTTTTGGGTTTTTTAAGATAACTGAACAAGGGATTTTGGCTTTGAGAGGACTTTCTCATGAGTTGTGCTACAACATATGCGCTTTCTATAACACATCTTCGATTTCAGTGATGTTCATGATATTGATTTTGATTTGGGTTTATTATTTAGGACGAATTCAATTTCAATATTGTTGAGTTTGATTTCGATTTTAATTTTGATTTTTTTATTTTTCTTATAAAATTAGATTTTGAATTTTTGATTCTGAGATGTGCTGAGAGTGAGATTTCATTTGTTTAGGATGAATTGGTATTATGAAGCTAAATGATAATGATTTGAGCTTAGAAATGGTAGCATTTTGTAGCTGGTTTTAGATTGAATTGAGGAAGAAGATGATGATTTTTTTAGCAAAATGGCGTCGTTTTTCTTAGTTTTCTGGTCCAAATTAGTAAGCAAAATGACGTTGTTTGCTTCTAAACGAGAGATTAAATCGCTAACAAAATGCACAGTAAACATTTTTAAGATTCAATTGCAAGAGTATTAATATGGGAAATAAGGAAGGTTAATGTATTAATACAAAAAATTTAAAAGTTCATGGCATAAAAATTTAGCCGAAAAGTATAGGTTTTTCCCGCGAAAAATAAATAAATTGAGGCAGAAAACGCAACAACCCATTTTTTTGTTCCTTATAAGTTAGGGTGATTTACTAATATGGTGCATGAAATATAGTAATTACTTATATAGTGCATACTTATTTGACAATTACTGAAATAGTCTCCAAAAATTTTAAAATACAAGTTTACCCTTCATTTATTTGAAAAGTAATAATAAAAATGACATTATTGAAAACTCTCACATCCGTATATTGCGTGTTGTAAAGTCTACTAAACTAAACAATCTGAAGCGTGGTAGACTTTAAATGATATGGTAGACTTGTAACCTATGTGTGGTATAGTTTACAAGATAGTTTGGTAGACTTTTGAGACTAGATTTCATGTTGAAATATATACCTTGGTAGACTCCATAGTGATGTATGGTAGACTTTGAAGTCCTTCATGGTAGAGTTTGGTATGGTTTACAAGCTAGCTTGGTAGAATTTAGAGTACTAAATATGAGAGAAAATTTCTAGTTTGGTAGATTTTGGTTTGACGTGTGGTTGACTTGAATATCCTTCATAGTACACACTGGTAGAGTTTACAAAACCTACATGGTAGACTTTAGCGTATATATTTAGGGATGAAATTTGTAGTTTAGTTGACTGTCATTATATGTGTAGTAGACTTTAAAATCCTTTATGGTAGACTTAGGTAAAGTAAAAAAACCCTGCATGGTAGACTTAAAAGTATCGATTTGAGGATAAAATTTCAAAGCTTAGTAGACTGTTGATTGAAATGTGGAAGAATTTATAATCCTTCATGGTAGAGTTTGCAAGCATTGACAAGCTACCTTGGTAGAGTATATAAAGTAGTCTATTCCTAGGTGAAATGTCTTGTTTGGTAGACCATTGGTTGACATGTGGTAGACTTTGAAGACCTTCGTGGTAGACTTAAGTAAAGTTAAAAAATCCTACATAGTAGACTTAAATGTATCGATTTGAGGATGAAATTTCTAAGCTTAGTAGACTGTCAATTGAAGTGTGGTAGACATTATCGTCCTTCATGGTAGAGTTTGCAAGCCTTGGCAAACTACCTTGGTAGAGTATATAAAGTAGTCTATTTCTAGGTGAAGTGTCTTGTTTGGTAGACTGTAGGTTGACGTGTGGTAGACTTTGAAAACTTTTGGTAGACTTAAGAGTATCAATTTGAGGATAAAATTTCTAAGCTTGGTAGACTGTCGATTGAAGTTAGGTAGACTTGAGAAGGTATCTTGGTAGAGTAAGGAGTAGTCTATTTCTAAGTGAAATTTCTTGTTTGGTGGACTATAAGGTTGACTTGTAGTAGACTTGAAAGTCCTTCATGGTAGACGTTGGTATAGTGTACAACCCTGCATAGTAGACTTAGAAGTACCGAGTCTTGGACTGAAATTTCTAGTGTAGTAGATTGTCGGTTTAGGTATGGTAGATCTTAATGTCTTTTGTGGTAGACGTAGGTAAAGTTAACAAGACTACTGTAGTAGACTTCAACGTAGACATTGTTTGGCATACTATGATAGTTGTATACTTTATGTGATTTAATCTAGAAGAAAAAATGACTATTTTACCCCTAAATTATTAGTGTGTAGGAGCGCTCACCCACTTTCTTCCTTGAGTTATTGTGGCTGTACAACAAATCCCATTGTTAAAGGTCAAACTCCATCATCATTTTTCAATTGTTTTTGATTTCATCCTTTGGATCTCTGATCAAATCATCTTAGTTTGTGGGATTTAGAAAGAGGAAAGAAACGAGTGGGGTTTTAAGCTTGATAATTCTCACGGCTGTAAAATTGTTGGTGTGAGTGAAGAACTTATTTATGGTTTCCTCAAGATGGTGTACAATGATTTTGGTATAAATCAAGAGATTTGTGAGCTAAAGTTGAGCAACATGCCAAAAGGACTCATGCAACTTCTACCACAAGATATCCCTCATGTTATTGCTAATAACGAAAGGTAGTTGGGAGGATTTTTGCAAGAATTTTGGAGAAAAGCAACTTGTCTAAGTGTAGAGATTTTGAGGAGATCTTGTGAAGACGTAGGGCAATCCAAAGGGGTGGTAGATTTGAGCCTAATTTGAGGCTATGTTTGGCAAATGTGATTCTACGTCTGGTATTCTCTGAAGTTTGGTAGACTTTCTCCGAACTATGTTAAAAATGATGTTGAACATGCTGAAGAGGATGATGATGCGAAATTCAGATTCGACTATTGCGAAAATGTGGATGGTGCAAGCTCTGGTGATGAAGATTTAATAAGCCTTCGAAGAAATGTTAAAGAAGAAGAAAACAGAAACTTACCTCATCAAAAGAGAGAGTCAAAAGCTGTTGATTATTTGGGCACAGAAATGAGGTCACTAAAGACGATCTCAAAACAAGGATCAAGTTCCTTTTAGTTATACACAGTTTTAACTTTGATGTCGTTGCTTCATCGCCAATGTTGTTGGTGGTAAAATGTTGGGTTCCAAACTCCAAATAGAGAGTACGTGGTTCAAGTATTGATGAGAGTCCATGTTTCCACATTCAAAAGTATTGTGAAGTACACTATTGCTCTGTTACCGAGAGATTCGCCTGTGCTCATCAAGTGACTCCTGGTATTTTAGAACGTTTATACTTGGATTTTTTGGTGGTGATGAGCCTTCTATTCTTCCTTGTCATGTGGCGTAAACATTGAGCAAACGTTTTGCTTTAAAAGTACAATACTAGTACATTTTGCTAGACTTTAGTAAAGTAGTCTAATATAGTTTGGTAGACTTTTGGAAAGTATTCTAATATAGTTTGGTAGACTAGTCATTTACTATAGTTTGGTAGTCTTTGGTGGAATAATGTAATATAGTTAGTAAACTTTGTTCAAGGATTCTAATAGTATGGTAAACTTTGGTAAAATATTCTAATATAGTTTTATAGACATTAGTGTTATTTATTAGAAAATATTGTACAAAATGCTCTTTTGAATTTTAAATCATGAGAAATACTCTCTTTTATTTCTTCTACGAAATGCACATTTTGAGTTTTAAATTATTGGAAGTAATCTTTTTTTAAGCTGTATAATTGTGTCCACGGTGGACAATTGTAATCTAGTTTTGTCCATTGTATCAATAATTCAGTATATGTCCACCATGTACAACTATATTATATTTACATACATAAATTTACTATATATGTTTACCATGTACTATATATATCTACGGTAGACTATGTAAATAGTCACTGTTGACTGAATTATAATTTATGTTCTTATTTCAAATACTCTTTTTCGTGAGAAAGTGTATTTTACAGAAATTTTTGAAAAAGGAATATTTTTATAGTTTTAAACCCAAAAAATGGTATTTTTTATAATTTTCTCTTTTATTAAATTTTTGATCTATATTAAAAGTGTGTGCTTGGGAAAATTAATTGCAGAATGACCTACCAACTATTCAAACCCAATGGATGTGAATGTATAGGTGCAGGTGGGGGCACCTATTTTTCTTTTCACCATTCACACAAGATGGACATGCACTTTCTTGTCATGTACACCCTTATCCTGCATTTTCCCTTTTAGAATTTTTTTATAGTTTTTTATTGTACTTATATAACTACTCATTCTTTTTAGTGACAAAAAATAAAATAAAAATATAACTACTCATTCATTCACCTCTATTTATTCATTCACACAATTCACTAATCATCCTTTCTTCTCAATTCATACGAGAAGATCATTTTTTTTCCAATCTTGTTTTTTTATCAACTTAATTATAATTGTATTTATTCATTACAATTTTTTTTAATGCAGGATAATCATAAACAAGGTGAAAAGGGTTAGTAATACTAGAAGTATACTTAAAAACAACATTTTCAAACACCATTTGTTGTTTTTTTATGATAAAAAGTATGACATTCTTTATAAAATATAATACCATTTTTATGGAATGTTTGAGTTTGGCTTGTAACTACTTTTCACAAATTTATAATACATAATTTAGTGGAGATTTCAATAAAATATTGAATTCAAATGTGTACATATTTAGTTAAGTAAGGAGAAATGAAATATATATATATATATATATAGAGAGAGAGAGAGAGAGTCTATGTTATACATGATAGTTAAAATTTTCTTAATAACTATCACTAGTTATGAATAACTAAGTTATCGGATAATTCATTATAGATTGCTTTCCCAAATATATTATTAGTTGTAAATATCTTTTAGCTTAACTGTTTTAAGAAATAATTAATAACCAATATCATGAAAACAGTATAACAACTAAAATATGTTATGGCAAGTGGCCTTTAATCTAGTGGGAAGCGGTAAGTCCATTAAAGGCAAGTATATTTACACATCCAGCGATCGAATCCTGCCACCTGCATTATGTAGGAATTTGGCTAATGGGCCGGTCAGTTGTGGTCCAATGTTATATATAATGAACGTATACTAATGTGTATATTATATATATAAAATGAATGTATATTAATGTGTATGTAATGACCTCATATATAAAATAATATATTAATATGTATACATATATATATATATATATATATCAGTATTACCATTTTTGTTGTACTCTTTCATCGAAATGCCCATGTAGTTTTGTTTTTGCAAAAAATCTTTGTCACTAATGAAAAAACCAAAATACTCTCAATTTTTGACGGGTTTGTAGTGTCAAAATGGGTAAACCCAACCTATTATCCTATAGGTTTAAGTGTTAATGGGTTGTGGTTAACCCATTACCTATCTACTTAATGGGTTGGGTTATCTTGTTACCCGTTTGCTCAATGCGTTGGGTTGACTCGTTATCCATTTTTTTGACGGGTTTGTGGGAAACCCGTTAAACCATTTTAATTTTAAATAGTTGAGTTTACTTGTTTTTACAAATAGAGAGAGAAAAAGAGGAGAGAAGTAAGAAAATAGGAGAGAAAAGTAAAAAGAGAGGGGTGCGATAATACCAGCACTAATGCACCGGATCCCATCAGAAATCCGCAGTTAAGCGTGCTTGGACGAGAGTAGTACTAGGATGGGTGACCTTCCGGGAAGTCCTCGTGTTGCACCCCTTAAAAAAAGTTTGACAAAAAAGTAAAAAAAAGGAGATAAAGTAAAATGAAGAGAAAGAATAAAATAAAGAGAGAGAGAGAGTAATACTAGAGAAGAAAGTAAAATGAGGAGAAAGTGTAAAATGAGGAGAGAGAATAAAATGAACAGAAACAGTAAAATGAGGAGAGAGAATGAAATAAGGAGAGTGAGTAAAATGAGGAGAGAGAATAAAAGGAGGAGAGCGAGTAAAATGAGAAAAGAGAGTAAAATGAGGAGAGAGAGTAAAAAGAATAGAAAGAGAAAAAGAGGAGAGAGTAATAAAAGAGAAGAAAGTAAAATGAGCAGAGAGAGTAAAGAGAATAGAGAGAGAAAAAGAGGAGACAAAAGTAAAAAAGAGGAGAGAAATTAAAAAGAAAAAGAGAGAGTAAAAAAGGAAATAAAGTTAAAAATAGAGTATCAAAAAGAGTAGGGAGAAGTAAAAAAGAGGAGAGTAAAAAAGATGAGAGAGAGAGTAAAAAATAAAGAAAGAAAAAGAGGAGAAAGAAATAAAAAAGGAGTGAGAGTAAAAAAGATAGGAGAAAAGGTAAAAAAGAAAAGAGAGAGTAAAAAAGATTAGAATGAGTAAAATGAGGAGAGATTACTATGTGGTTCAAATTTTAAATGTTAACAAGTTAACAGGTTAACCTGTTTCGATCCGTCAACCCATTATAACTCAACTCATTCTAACCCTAAACCGTTTAACCCATTAATCTATTATACTTATTAACCTATTAGGGTCAAAAATTTCATTTTTAATGGGTTGATGAGTCTGGATTGGTTTGAGTCGACCCATTAGAGTTATTAACCTATAAAATGTTTGAGTTTGGCTTGTAACTACTTTTCATAAATTTATAATACATAATCTAGTGGAGATTAAATAAAATATTAAATTCAAATGTGTAGATATGATAGTTAAAATTTCTTAATAACTATCACTAGATAACTAAATTATCAGATAATTCATTATAAACTGTTTTCTCAGATATATTATTAGTTGTAAATATATTTCAGCTTAACTGTTCTAAGAAATAATTTATAACCAATATCATGAAAACAGTATTATAACTAAAATATGTTATAATGATTATTATGATATAAATAAATAAGCTCATTTTCAAAAATAAAATATTATATATATAATGAGTGTATACTAATGTGTATATATAATATTTATAATATGAATGTATACTAATATGTATATAATGACCTCATATATAAACTTTGAGTATTACCAATTTTGTTGTACTTTTTTATAGAAATGCCCATGTAATTTTGTTTTTGCAAAAAATACCTCTTACTAATAAAGAAACAAAAATACCCTCAATTTTTTAAGAAATCTTTTTTATGAATTTTCTTTTCCCAATCTTTTTTTCCGCCATATTTTTTATCTCAAAATTTTGTTTTATAAATTTATAAGGTTTAATAAAAATCTTATAAAACCTCATAAATAGTATTTTTATAAGCTATCTCAAACAACCTTATAAATAGTATATTTATAAGTTATCTTAAATAATCTTATAAAAAATCAATTTATGAGGTATAAGTGTAATATAGCTTTATAAGCTTATTTATAAATTTGTATAAAACCTTATAAAATATTAACAATAATGTGTATAACTTAAATTTATAAAAATTTTGTAAGATTTTATAAACCAACTTTGAAATCAATCTTTCAAAATATTTTTGCGTTTTACTTAGTTTTACAATATTTTGTATAAATTTTATTTACTATATGATTACTTAATCTGTGATTTGTGCAATCTATTAAGTGATTACTATCTATATTCATTTATTCTTTTTCACGATTCAGGATCATCATCTTCGTATTCTTCACCAAATTTTTTTGATCTTTATAACTTCACTTATAAAACCTTATAATTTTTATTCGTTCTTTAGATTTGTTTTATCTCCATGTTATATTATTTTAGGTTTTATAAATATCCTTATAAAAACTACATAAACAATTTGTGAATATATTTTTATAAGCTTTTTTTATAAGTTCACATATAAAAATTACATATATAAGTACTAAGTGTGAGAGTAAATATCCGTATCCGCCGGATATCCAGATCTGTATCCAAAATTTGATCTGAAAAATAGATATCCGGCCAAAATGAATATGGATACGGATAATAAATTTGAGTATCTTATGAGTCGGATATCTAGATACCAGGTCTTTGTAACTTGTGTAGCCCATTAGTCAATTAAAGCCCACTATTAATATTTTTGCCTTGTAATTTTTGCCTTATAATCAATTAAAGCCCATAAGATCAATAAGTCACTTATGGAGTCTGACTCTGCGGATCAAACTAACGGCCGAAAGAAAAAAAATCATCTAAACCTAAACTTCAATTTCTTAGAAGTTCTTACCGTAATTCTATCACTCTACTCTATAGATGCTTCAAAGTTCTTCTTGTTAGTGAAATCTATCACTCTGCTCTCTAGACTCAAGTATGAGTTTCTTTGTTTCTCTGTATAAATAGTTATTAAACATCTTAGGTTTTTGATTTGAAACGAAAACCTAAATTTCTAAGATTCGTTTGTCTTGAATGTTTAATTTGAGAACTTGTCATGTCTAGGATCGATTGAAGCTCCTCTCATTTACAAACGAAAGGTGCAATCAGAGTTATTATCCGAAGATATCAACAACTAAGAGATTCCTCATGTCTCGAAGGTTTGGAATTTTCTTACTGTGTGATTCTTGTTACAACTTAATAAGCCTATAATTAGCTACTTGAAAAGTGAATCATTATTAGTGAATGTTTAACTGATTGAAAAAATTAAGCAAGATATCTTGATGATGCGGTGGTTAATGTTGATATATACAAATGTTTTATGCCCATTGCCCAGTGGTTGCAGTGTTGAGTTAACTTAGAACATCACATAAAAGAAATATGTTGATTGCTTTGAATAGAAAGATCATGTTTCTTTCGTGGCTTTTAATGGTGACTCTGTTTGTTGTTGTTGTGTTTTTTTCTAATGTTAGCTTCTAACAAATATTGATATTTTTGTTGTATGTTCTTTACTTTACTCTTTTATGTTAATTGATTGAAAGTTTCTAATTTCTTTTGGTGTCTTTGTCTTGCTTGTTTTCAGGGTACAACAAGGTCCAATGTAGCAAATTTGATTTGTTTCTGCAGTACAACCAAGCTATTATCATTGACATTGGTTCAACTGCACTTGCTGCCTCTTCTTTTCTAATTGTTATATGAATAAAGTTGATTTGAACTCATCTTTTTAGTTCTCTGCCAAGGTGTGATGGATTATAATACATTTGATCTTTTTTAACTATTAATTTAGCTTTGTTTAGTTTGCTTATTACATAATCGCAAGCAGGTTTTTTTTTGAAAAAAAAATATGAAAAAACGGATACGGATATATCCGCGGATATCCGAGTTTTTCACGGATATCCTAATTCTGAATATCTGTAATTTCTGATACGGATACAGATCAATATATAAAGAATATCCCGAATATGGATACAGATACAGATACTCTTGAAAAAGCCGGACATACACTCCGTTATGGGCTAATAAGTACCTCATAAGAGTTTTTGGTTCTTTATAACTTGACTTATAAAATCTTAAAAATTATTTTATGGATCTCCATTTGATATTTCTTTATATGGTTTTATAAGTACACTTATATAAACTAAGTAAAACGTTTGCATATGTTTTTATTAGCTACCTTATTAAATGTTTAAAAATATTATAAACCAACTTTTAAAACATTTCATTTTACTTAATTTTGTATAAGTGTTTTTCTAGATTTTATATAGTTTTTTTTGTCTAACAATTGGATCGACAAGACCCGATTCATAGCATAAACCCACCTGTAAAATCCCTTTTTAAACTAACATAATACAGTGGGTGAGAATCAAACCCTTGTGCCAAGTCATTAGCTCGATTATCCTAACCACCAGATTAAGAGCAACTCAGCAGATTTTATATAGTTTAGTAAGTTTGTTTATAAAACTTTATAAAATCAAAATATTGAAAAAATGTATATAGCTTAAAATAATAATGTTTTATAAACCAATTTTTAAACCATACTTTTACGATTTACTAATATTTTTAATGTTTTGTGTAAATATTATTAAAATTTATATAGTTTTGTAAGTTTGTTTATGAAATCAATATAAAACCTATAAAATCAAAATATTGAATAGAATGTGTATTAATTATAAATTTTTATAAAATTTTGTAAACCAACTTCTAAATTATAGTGCGTTTTACTTAGTTTTATAACGTAGTACAACAAATTATATAAAATATATAGAACAATATGAAATAAAAAAAATTTAAAAATTATTTTATAAAAACTTATTTATAAGTTATTATGTAAAATTTTATTTATAAGTTATCTTATAAAAACTTATAAAACAATATTATAAGTTATTTCATCAAATTTTATAAATATACTATTTCAGTTTTATGAGTGATCATCATTCTCATTGGTTTAAACATCAAATGAATCTTTTACTACTCTCTATTATTTTTATGGGTTATTCAGATTTTTATCTTATTAAACTTAATACATCTACTTTTTATTAGAATTTATAACTTATCTTATTAAACCTTGGATTTAGGCATTGATCAAAAGGGTACTGTTCGAGCAGGATTTAATATAATTGTTTTAAATCAAGTTTGGGTTTTTAGAGGGAAGACGGGTGAGGTTTCTAATCAAGTCAAAGAGTAAGGAGATTGTCGAGTATGAGTGAATGTCGAGTTATCTTATTGCTTAAGCTTGAATGCCAAGAACTCAATCCTTCTTTCGAAGGACTTCAATCTCTATTTATAATGCATAGAGGTGGTTACAACCGATCAATTATAAAAAAAGATTACATTTCTATTTAGATTCAAAATTATCTAAAATATCTTTGTTAGATTTTCGAAAATTTTCCATTTCAGAATAGGAAAATTTCCAATTTTCTTGTTGATGACGCGTCGTCCGAATTCTTCCTTTTCTAACGAGTTTCAGAGAAGGAATTCTTCCGAGTTGGTAATGAATATCTAAGAAGAAACTTTAGCTGAACTGCCGAGATGGACTTTTAAATGAATGGACGAGTTCAAGACATACAAGATCTTTGAATATTAATTATTTCCTGTTGACTGAAGTGAGATCTTGGATATACTTCCAATAATTGTCCCTCTCCCAGACTCAGAAAACTTGTCCTGATTTTTCAAGTCAGAGAATTAACCTACTTCTAGAATCTTCGGTCTATGCGTCAGTCTGCCATTAGTTTAGTTTTGCAGTTTGACCGGCTATTCGTAGGTCATCATTATACATCATTTTGTCTTTTGGTAAGTCCTTATAAATATTGGATTTTTATATTCATCTTTTTACTTTCACCCGAGTTGCAAAGGTAACTTCTCTCTACTTTCTCTAACAATTTTTTTTGCGCTGAGACGTCCTTCTTTTTTTATTTTCTTGTCTTGTCATTTCATATTATTTGGACGAGATGAAAAAAAGATAAAATCGAATCCGTCTTGAGTCTGGGACTGAAAGTTCTCGTTCTGTTTATTCTTCATCAACCGACAACGTCAGTAGTAGAGAGGCTGACATCCTACCAAGAGGTGGTGATGCCGAGTTGGATTCAATAAGTTGTGAAGATGATATTATTGTTCCTGTGAGAGGCGCTAGATATGGGTCATTTCCCCACACTCTTTAAGTTACACCTTTCCCAGCCAACCAGTTAGAGGCCTCAAATAGGTGGCTTAATTCTCTCGACATTCTCCCTACAGTGATTACTCAAAACAAACTAGAAAAAGGGTTTGAGGTCTATCCGGCAATGAAGAACATCAGCATTTGGATTCGTGAGCCCGGAGATAGGCCATGAACTCCCCTAGATGGCTTTATGGCTACTTACGACTAGTGGTTCACGGAGGCCAAAATGTGGCTTCCAATGCCAAATCTTTTTCCCGAGTACTGTTCTAATCAGAATATCGTGATTTCTCAACTTGAGAGTTCTAGGATAATGTACATCATTGGCGCTTTGATTCTTGGGTCTGAGTCGGGAGTCGAGGTTTCCACCTATTTTTTCGAAGACATCTCGGTCTTCTGTGAGCATACACACCCTTAATGAATGTTCTACGTCAAGGCTAAGAGTGGAATCCGACTTTTGGACGGTGTTCCTTCCAAATATTACGAATTGGACGAAACATTATTTCTTCGTATGTCCTTATGCATGCTATTTTGCTAATCCCAATCTGGTGTTTAGAATTTCTTGGACAATGAATCCTGGTATTTCTAGGCATCTTGGTGCTTAAATTTTTAGTTTACCGACTTGTATGCTCACTATCTTTAACATATTCTTTTTGCAGTAAAATAATCCTCTTCTCGTCCCTGCATCTCGAGTTGTCATGAATTAGTAGAAAAGCTTCACGCGGTTCCTCTATTGAGCTTGAAAAGGTTTCCGATTGGCCTTCTTGAGAGAACATCATCTCGTCTTTCAAAGGGTAACCTTTCCCTTCTTTGTTTCTGTTTGAAGGAAAAATACCCTCCTATGTCTCAGCTAATTGCTAGTTCCCTTATAGGAACATTACAAGCCGAGATGGGGATTGAGGATTTCATGATGCCCAATATCATGGATAACCTTGACATCATCCTTGGTAAAGCTCTACCTCAGTATGCCAAGACTGAGACACCAGTGGTTGAAGGTTCCAACCCTCAACCGAATAAAATTATGGAGATAAAAAGTCTCTCCTATGCTGATGTTGTCGGACCTGAGTTGGAGGTCCTGAGACAAATAATCCGGCTTTGGTAGCCGTTAGCGACCTCAAAGACAAGGTCGGTACGGGTTCAAGGGTTCCTTGTCTTCAAAGAAGAAGATGAAAAACTTGGCCAAAACAAAGAAGGCATCCGCCGACAAGGTGGGTCTTTCTATTGAGGTTTTGGATACGCCTAAAAAGATATCCGAGAAAGAAAACAAAGCTGGACTTGAAAAATCCACGTAAACCTTCTGAGCTTTCTTTCTCTAAATGCTTGAGCGTCAAGGTGATTAGTCATTGTTCGATGGTACCAGGTCAAACTCCCATATTGCAGTTACTTCAAAATCAATCGGGAAGTGAAAGGTGCATGCTTATTTGGTTGAAGCTCCTCAAGGCAAAAATCCTAATGCTATTGGAGAATTCAGCTTCGAGTTCCGTTTCAAAGAATCGGCTCCTATCATGAGTTGCGAGACGGAGGGTGCCAAGTTGATGTGTCATCTCAAGAACACCCTTGAGATACTTCCTCCTCCTGTCGAAATGCTCAACATGAAGGAGTATGAAGCGATGTCAAAAGTGTTATTCACGGTTAGTCTTTCTTCACTGTTCCTCTCTGAGTTGTTGGTTTATGGTCCTAATTTTCTAATTTGTCGCTCAACTGAAGAACTCTCAGAAATTCAATGAGATGGCCAATCGTGCTTGGAAATCCTATCTTGAAGTGGTCAAAGCTAAGTCTTCTTTAGATAGGGCGCATGCTAAACTAAACTACCAAATTAGGAGCGAAGCGAGAGAAATTTCTTAAACATGACAAGGAGATTTCTGCTCTTAAGGATGTTATAAAGTTTGCCAAAGAAAACTGGCATGTTGCCTTTAAACGGCAGAGAAAGCCAACTCTGCCGTTTCGTCGCTTCAAGCTAATTTAGACGCTAAGGTAAACTTGAATTTCCCTCGTACTGTATTGTTTTTCTGGTTAAGCTAGGATGTTGACAAAATTTTTGTTAGATTGCTTGTTACTTGTTCAGCCGGTTTGAGAGGACCTTGGCTAGATTCAATGATCTTGGCGCCAATTTGAATATCTGACTTTCTTACGCCTAGTTTTGCGGGTACAATTCTCTGCCTAGTCCTTGCTGAAGAGGCATGTGCAAATTGATCTGGCTTTGATCCCATACGGGTCTACGAGGCTTGAAGAGACTAAAGCGCCTATTACAAAGGACCTGTGACAAACTTGTTTTCTACGACCTGATTGTCCTAATATTTGAAATCAGAGAATCTATTAAGCTTGGTGAGGCTGCTTTGGTGTTACGTGAAGTGTTAGCACTTCAAGCTGACCCAAATGAAGTTTTTATACCCGAGACTACATATTGTCCTAAGACTAGTATACGGGATTTTGAATTCATCACTCTTCCGATTCGAGGCTTCAACCAATATAGGTCAAACAATGATATTGTTTTTCTAAAGATTGCTGACAAAGATGAGCTCGAGGAAGAGGAGCATGCTGGAGATGAACAAGTTGAGATTAACGAATAGTTTGGATCTCTTCCTTTCCTCTTCTTTTTTCTTTTAGAGAATATGGCCCCAATTATTAGGATGTTTGTAAAGATTTTTTGTAATGTATGTACAATAATTTGGTTATCATTGACTTGTTATGAGGTTGGCTTTGAATGATAGACGATTGTCGAGATCAAAACTTAGGCAAAGCTAAGTATTAGAGCTTAAGTTTGTTGAAAACTTGATCTCAGCAGGAATTCAAGCCATAGCTTTTTAAGAAAAGAATCAGATTTTGATTTTAGTTTGAGCTTGGCGAGATTTTGAGACTCGGCTTAGTATGAGCGAGATTTTTAGGAGTCGGCGAGATTTTAAGACTTGGCTTAAGTCATGCGAGATATCATGACTCGGCTTTATAAGAGCAAGATTTTAGGACTTAGCGAGGTTTAAGACTCGACTTATTTTGTGCGAAGTTTTCTGACTCGGCTTAATACAAGCAAGATTTTTGGACTCGGCGAGATTTAAGACTTGGCTTAGTTCATGCGAGATTTTGTGACTCGGCTTAGTTCGAAAAAGATTTTAAGACTCGGTGAGATTTTGGAATTGGCTTTTTAGAGAGTAGGGTCTCGGCTTTTTCGAGAGGTTTTTAAGACTCGATGAAAGTTTTGCGAGGTTTCAAAATCAATGAGATTTAAAGACTTGGTTTAAAAAGTAGAATCTTAGTCTTACTATAGATAATTTTTTTGCGCGAGATGGCGACATAAGTTTTTATTAGGTTTAGCTGCACCCAAAGACTACCTACGTACAAGCATCAGTTGATGCGTAGAGTGCACCGAGTTAGCGCGTCTTCAGTAGTAGTAACACTTCAAGTTAATGGAGTTCCATCTTTGTGGAATCATCTCGCCTTCCATTTCGTGATCTCATACACTCTGAGTTTGACAACCTTTCCTATTATGTAAGGCACTTCCCATATGGCGCTGAGTTTGCCCGCATTGAGTTCAGCCGTGTTCTCAAACACTTTTAAAAACACAAGGTCTCCTTTGGCGAAGTGTCATCCTCTCACCTTCTTATTATAGTACTTTGCGGCTTGCTGTTGATAATTCTATATGCGGAGTAAGGCATCATTTCATATTTCCTCCAAGTCGTTAATGCTTGTCTCCATTGCATCATCGTTGGACTGTTCAACCAGAGGACAATGTATACGGCACAAAGTCGGTACAATGGCTTTGGCGGGGGCTAATGCTTCCATGCCATGAGATAAGGAAAAAGGAGTTCAACCCGAAGAATATTTCGGTGTAGTGCGATGGGACCAAAGTACACCATCCAACTCGTCAGACCAGTTTCCTTTCTTTTCTTTAAGCCTTTTCTTAATACCGTATAGTGTGTGCTTGTTCGTTGCCTCAGTTTGTCAATTACCTTGAGGGTTTCGTGGTGTAGATCAGCTAACTCGGATATTCCATCGGGCGCAAAAGTTGCTGAACTTTGCCGAGACAAATTGAGAACTGTTGTTTGTGATGGTTTTGTAAGGTAAACCGTTTCGATATATGATGTTTTTCCACACAAACTTGACCAAGTCATTGTATTTAATATGAGAATGCATTTCGGCTTTGACCCACTTAGAAAAGTAATCGGTCATTACCAACATGAGTTTGTTTTGTCGAGATGATGGCAAATGCCCGACTATGTCAATTTTCCAGCGCATGAATGGGTAAGGCATTATAGACGAAGTCAACTCCTTGGTTGGAGCGTGAATTATGTGTCTCTGTCGCTGACACTTATCACATTTGGCTGCGTATTTCTCGTAATCTTGTGCTATCATGGGCAAAAAGTACAAGAGAGTGAGAATCTTCTGCATAAGTGATCATCCACTAGTGTAATTTCCACCAGCTCCATCATGTGTTTCCTGGATAACTTGTCTTGCCTCATTGCAGTGAATACAAGTGAGCAAAGTACCATTTGTATCGCAACGATACAAATTTTTGTCGATTAGCACATAGAAAGCAAACTTGGCTTTGAGTCTTCGTGCTGTTCATCTGTCTTCTAGCGCTTCACCGTCAATGATGTAAGCAAGTATGTCGTCTCGCTAATCGTTTGACTTTGCAACAGGATGGGATGAATGGGTCATTTCCGTATCGCGTTCTTTCTTCATACTAGTAATAGTTGAGCTGATTTCAAAGTCTCCTCGGTAATTGGATACTTGGTTTATCTATACTTTCAACTGGCACACTACTTACATCAATGTAAAGTAAAGTGGTTTTCCTTCTTCGCGTTTTGCCAAGATTGGTGGCATTGACAAATACTCCTTTAAATCGGAAAATGCGTTATTGCAATGTTCATCCCACTTGAACTTCTTATTTCCCCACAATAGCTGATAAATGGGGAGGCATTTATCTGTTGACCAAGAGATAATCGATTTAGCACGGTAATTCATACCGTAAGCCTTTGGGCTTCTCGCCTATTCCTCGGAGAAGGTAGTTCTTGAACAACTTTAATCTGTTTTGGGTTCACGTCAATTCCTCGCTGAGTCACAGCATGGTCAAGAAATTCTACAAAGGTTACTCCAAAAGTGCACTTAGCCGGATTGAGCTTCATCTAATATTCATTCTGGGTTTCTAAACACTGAGCTAAATGATCGACATGATCTTCAGCTCTTCTGGATTTCACTAGCATGTTGTTAATATACACTTCTATTGTCTGGCCAAATTGTTCAGCGAACATCTTATTAATGAGTTGTTGGTAAGTTGCTCCTACGTTCTTTAGTCCTTCCCATTTTGGACGGAACCGAGCTACTAATTCTTTTAACTTTAACAAAAAAGGCCCGGCTGGGGACTGACCAGGCCAGGCTATTAAAATAAAAAGGATCTTTTACTTGTGTTTTGACTAGACAAAATAAAAAAGGGATTCTCTATGAAAAGCATAATTTTGTAGCAATATGTCCCTCGCTCAGTTATAAACAATGTCTTCTCCATGTCTTTCGGGTGCATCCTAATCTGATTATATCCCGTAAAGGCATCCATGAATGAGAGGAGATTATTCGTTGTTGTTGCCTCGACGATTATATCGATATTTGGTAAAGGAAAGCTATCCATTGGGCACGCCTTATTCAAGTCTGTAAAATCTACGAAGACTCGCCATTTTCTATTTTTCTTTTGCAGTACAACCGGTATGGCTAACCCTTTGGGATACTGTACTTCAACAATGGATCCCGCATCAATTAACTTCTTAACTTTATCGAAAATGCCTTTGGTCCTCTCCGGACCCAATTTCTGTAATTTCTGCTCAATCGGCTTGTACATTGGATCAACGTTCAACTTATGGCTTGCGATTTTTGGGTTGATCCTAGGCATATCCTTTACTAACCACACAAACGTTTTTATGTTCTGCTCCAAAAGCTGGATTAACTTTTCTCGGATGTCTTTATCTAGGTTAATCGCGATGCTGGTGCATTTTTCCGAGTTTGTCAAGTTGATATTGATGAGTTCGACCATTGATCGATCTAGCTTTTCCAGAGTGGGAGGTTCTAGAATGACTTTTCCACTTTGTAACCATGCATGACTTGTTTCACAGTTTTAAATCAGCGATGAAACATGTCCAAGACATCTTTTGGTCTCCTCATAGTGTGTAAACTCCGTGGACGCTTGGAATTTTCATGCATTGATGGTGGCTTGATGGGATGGCCTTTATCGCATGTATCCATGGAATTCTGAGAATCATGTTGTAGATTGGCGATTTATCAACCACTAACAAGTTGATCGATACATAATTCTTGCAGCTTGAATTGATAGCTTGATGGTTCCTCGTGGATACTTCCATCAAATGCAGTCAAGGTTATGTCAATCGGCTTGATTCTAACATCCAGGAGCGCCATTTTGTCCAGTGTCTTTTTGAAAATTAAATCCACTAGGCTGAATTCGGTTCTTTTTGTTTTTTGTGAGTTGCCTCTTCTTCTTCTTCTTCGTCTCTTTCACAGATGAACTCGATTCTTTTTGGGAAGGAGAAAGCTATGGCTGCTGAGGCTGAAAATTCTCGCCAGCTTAATGAGGTGCTTAAGCAGCTACAGGAATCTCGTCAAGAGGTGGCTGAAGCCATAAATAATTTGGTGGTGGTCCAGACTGACTTATCTCAAGTATAGTTTGAGTTCGATTCCGCATTCAAGATCTCTCGAGTATGGAAAGGAGATCTCTACTCTTAAGGATGCCTCAAGTTCCGCAGCTAATGTGTGTGATTTATAATATTTTTAGAATCTTATTTTAGATTGTTTTGTATTTCATGTAGGCAGATTTTCTCTGCATTTAGGACTGTTTAGAAGTAGTTTGCACTCTTTACATTTTCACTTGTATATTGGAGCTTATTCAGGTAAAAGGAGCAAAAAACGAGCAAATATGAAGCTAAGGAGCTAAGGAGTAGCTGTTAGAATACTCAACGATCAAGGAAGCAGCCAACAAGAAGGATCATATATACCTCGCACATCCACCTCGTAGTCTCTATCGCGAGGAAGACCAGAGGAGTACCCTGCAGAGGCTTCAGGACCTCAACTCTTTGAAGGAGAATCCGCCTCGCTGTCTCACCTGGTCGTCATACCTTGAGGGATGGACTGAAGAACTGATGCAAGACCTGAAAACTCTATCTTTGAATCATTCTCGGACGTTGGACTCGCAACAAGATCACAAGTCAAGTACCTAAATTGCACCTCATAGTTCCTACTCGCAAAGGCACCTGCGAGGGTCATTTTACAGACCGTCTAGTTGACCAACTTAAGTCGGTTTAACCATTAGGATTAGGAGGAATACCTATAAATATCCCTTTTAATGACATTTCATCTATCTGATTTTGGATTTGGAAAAGGATAACTTTATTTGAGCCGCTTTTCATAAGGTTTTTAGATCTAGCATTAAAGTTCTTATCTTGTTTATGATGGATTGAATGTTTGAATCATTTTTAGGCTCAAGGAAGTAATTTAGTTGCTATATTTCTTATCTTTCCGTAGTTTTTCTATATCTTAGAATGCTGGCGGTATATATCCCATTCCTCACTCCTCACGAAATTAGAATGGTGTAGATACGCGTGGATCTTGAGGATGGGAAGATCGGAGGTGAAATCAGCGAGATCTATATTCAATTGATCGATCGATCATGTTGATCTCTTCTAGTTAGGTGATCTTAAGGCTTGTCTCTTCCAGATCAGCTGAGACATGATCCGAGTCACGACCGCACACTAGGTGATTGTTGAAATGATCACATTTAACCTCGCTAGAGATGACTCACTCTGCCAAATAGAGATCTGAGTGCAGATCGGTCATTAGATGAGTTTGTGCCAAGCTTTACGCGTCCGGGTTGGATTGATCGTGAGTAGTGTCGTATTGGATCATCAAGTTTGGGTCGATATCTTTACCACGAGAGTGGGCTGACCTTATATTTGTCATATTCTAGAGATCCCTTGCTTTGGCTAATCAGCGAGTGTGGATCACCGAGATCACCGCGGATCCTTGACCCACTCCTCAAGATCTCTCTTTTTATTATTGCTTGACTCACATTTTGTACTCTATTTTTCCGCTATTTTTCTGTTTTGATTATCATCATCCTGTTTTATTTTTGTCATTTAGCTTATTTTGTTCTTTTGCTTGATTTAAAATGATTCATAGTAGTGTGACAGATATCTATGATAGGTTAGCTTGAACTAGATGAATCACATAGTCTAAATTGCTTGTAAACACATATGAGTATTGGTTCGACATCCATTTACTTATCCACCACCTCAATGATTTGATAGAGTAGAAAACCGCAAAAACTTCTTTATCAAATTGGCGCCGTTGCCAAATCAAATTTTTTTAATTTCACTTTGGAAGCTATTCGTTCTAGGGTCAAGTTCTTTGTATTCTGTGTTAAATTGTTTGTCTATGCTCCACAAGCTTGGATCTCTAAGGACCAAGCTCAAACTTTATTGACAAACTCATTATTTCTGTCAAATTTGCAGGCCTCGCAGGTGTCCCTCGCAACCATAGCTCAAGGATAGCGCTAGAGCCTATAGACTCGCACTTAACTTCTGCAAGTTAACTGCAGTTTCAGATCAATTTTCAACAGTTGATGCAAACCCGTTCGAAGGGTAACCAGCACTTCCTGCGCTACATCGAAAACATACACTTGCTCCCTCGCGAACTTAGATAGCAAAGAGTTAGGATGCAACAGCAAAAACCGGAGATAGATACCATAACCCCCTGATACCACCACCGATGGAACACCACTGCAACCGGCTATGGCGGATCAACAACAAGAAAGGATTCAAACTCAGGCTCGTCGCCCTCGCTATATAGGTGCGAGTGATGCACCGAGTATCCTTTTTCAACGAAATGGCATCTTACCTCCCTCCATCCCCAACAAAAATTTTGAAATCAAGAGCGGATTGATTTCAATGGTTCAGTGCAACAAGTTTCATGGACTTCCCTGGGAGGACCCCCTTGACCATTTGGACGAATTTGAATGGTTGTTAACTCTCACTCGCATCAACGGAGTGAGTGAAGATGCTCACAAGCTCCTCCTATTTCCATTTTCACTCGGCGATCACGCCCACCTTTGAGAAAAACATCTACCAACTAGCACGATCACTACATGGCCTGAGTGTAAACGCCTCTTCCTCACAAAATTCTTTTCCAACTCAAGAACGGCTAAATTGCGGAACAACATCTCCAACTTCATACAACATAGTAGTGAGATGCTTGGTAAAGTGTGGGATATGTATAAGGCATACCAATCTCAATGCCATCACCATGGATTTCCCGAGAAAACAATCTTGAGTAACTTCTATCGAGGCTATCATGCAAAGATCCGTATGCTTCTAGATACCGCAAGCCATGGAAGTTTCTTGCAACAAGAATTCAGAGATGGAAGTACACTTATAGATAACCTCAAACTTGCAGATGGACATTATGGTGAGGACTATGACCAAGCAGTTCAAGGCAATGTAGATTCCGATCCATCCACTAGAAAAGAGTTGAAACTATTTCATGAGAAATTGGACAAACTATTGATGGTACACACCAAGCAAGTCAATCTTGTCGAAGAAGAAAAAATTCAAGAATGGGAGGAAGAACAAGTTGAAGAAAATTTGCTATGTACAAAAGCACGGAAGCAACAAGCGATGGGTTAAATACAAGCAAAACCCAAACTTGAGTTATCAGAGCAACAATGTAGCCAATCCGCAAGATCAAGTGTATCCACCAGAGCCTACTCAACAATGAGTCTGGATTCCTAAAGAACAGTGGCAGCAGAGTCCAAAACCTATCCCAGCCGCTACACAAACTCAACCTTCCCAAAAAAACTAACCGGAAATGATGGATATGCTCCAACAAATTCTTCAAGGACAAACAACTCAGCAGGCTGAGATTACTAAGAAGTTTGCTGAGGTTCATACACGTATTGACACAACCTTTAATGAACTCAACTGCAAGTTCGAGACCCTAAACGCAAGATTGAGGTATATTGAGAGCAACCAAGTATCATCCTCGGTCAAGACTAGTGGCCAACTTCCGGGCAAGGCTGTCCAAAATCAAAAAGAGTATATTGCTCAGTCTATTACCGTGAGAAGTGGAAAAGTACTCCCACCCATTGCTGAACAAAAGGAAAACGCTAAGGACATCGTCATTCAAGAAGGATAGGCGGAGCAGATCAAGAAATCTGCTCTTAATGATCACCTCGATGGTACTCGTCTCACTCCTGTGTTGCGAGGAGAGGTCTCTGATAAGGAAAAATCTGAAAAATCAACCATCACAGAACACCTCGATGGTACTCCTTGCACTCCTATGCTCTGAGGGAAAGAATCTGAATGCTCTAAGCAGATTGTTAAGGAAGCAATTGCACCTGCCGTTGTATCCAAAGTCAAGACACCTTTTTCGACCAGGATTAAAAAGAATCAAGAAGAGAAGTAAAAGGCCCTCTTTGATAAGCAAATGAGTGGGATTGAACTCAAGATACCTATCTTGGATGCATTTTCTCTAATTTTGCAATACAAGAAATTTTTTGAAGGATGCTGTGAAAGAGAAAGAAGAGGAATGCATGGCTATAGGAATGCAAATGGGTAGATCAGTGTTGGTACTAGTTCTATCTCATCAAAGAAAAAATCTCATAGCGGAGAAATTGGAAGATCCAGGAAATTTTAGCCTGCCATATGCTGTAGGCCACTTAATGTTTATTAATTGCATGTGCAACCTTGGGGCATCTATCAGCATTTTCCCTTTATTGGTCGTTGAGAAGTTGGGTTATACAAAGTTCAAGGATTGCAAAATTTTGCTTGTCCTCGCGGATAGAACTACAAGATACCCGAGGGGATTGCTCGAGGATGTTCAAGTGAGCGTTGGAAATGTTCAAGTCTGGATAGACTTTGTGGTTTTGAAATGGACGAAGAACCTGCTGATCCACTTTTGATGGATAAACCACTTTTGGCATCAGTCAGAGCCATGAGAGATGTGAGGAACAGCACAATTGAGTTGAACGTTGGAGATAATGTTGGAATGCTATTTGACTTCAAGATTACCGCAAGGAAACCAACTATTGTCGTGCAATGTTTTGAGATCAGAGGAGAACCGATTGAGGACGACAACGAGGGAACTCTGATTTCCCTCACCAACCCATACTAGAGATAGTATGAAGAGTCAAGTTTGGGACTCTAAACAAGCTCACTTGGGAGGAAATCCCATATCTATCCCTTTTCTTTAAAAAAATTTCTTATTATTTGATTCAAGGTTATTTTGCTTTTATTAGTTGTTTTGACAACAATTTATTTTACTATCATATTGGATATTTGGAATGGTCGGTCTGTGTTTCAGGTACGTATGGACCAGTCACAAATCAAAGGCAGCTATCTTGGCAGCAATTAGGGAAGGTTAACCCTAACGAGTAAAGAACTAGCTCGCCTCGCATATGGCACTCGCGAACAAAGAAGCGAGGAATGGATTTGTTGGGCTAAAATCAACATCTCTCGTGATAAAGCCGCGAGGAAGGAGATGGGAGAGATGTTCAAATTGCCTTGAGTAAACTTATGAACCACTAGCACTACCTAACTATCCTCATGGGCGATGTATTTGGTGAGTGATGTCACTAGGGATCATATTCTGAATTATAATGGCACATACCCTTTATGACATCACTCAAGTTCACTGAATGCATCACCAATATTGTTTTTAGCTAAATCAATTCATTGTTCTTGAAGTAAACTCATAGTCTAATTTATTGGATTTTAGAAGTTGAACTATGATTGTTGAGCTATTTCATACTAAGCAGGCCTTGGATTTATGATTAACCTCTCCTGTCTTCAGATATTGGTTTTGAAAACAGGAGATTGATTAACATCAAGGGTTCGAAACAGTCACTAGGTAGTACAACAGATTGGGTTCAAGTCAAGTTCTTTCTCTGAATGGGTAGTCACGCCTTGCAGCCAACTGCGAGGCCAATATGCAAGGCAGCCTGGATAATCGGATTTGAAAAGTTGGTTAGTTGGCTCAATTACAGCTCATAAAGTGGGACCCACAAGTTAACTAACCTAATCATGGTTAGGGACCAGGTCAAGATGAGTCAGAAGATCCTACTGCTGAGATTGGTTAAGGCATTCAAAATTTGAATTCAACGGTCAAGATATGGTCAGACACGAGGACAAGACACGAGGCCGTTTTGAAACCCATAATTGTCGCCTACTTTCCATACATGGATAACAAAAACCCTAATTCCCACTCATATATATATGTCTCCTGTCACACCACCATCAAAGTAATCTGCACTCAATCTTTTTCTCTATACAACAATTTTTTTTCTCTCTCTCTACACTCAGTTCTTAGACGAAGAGAAAAACGATCGAAGGATAACTTTTGGGGAGAAGTTGCAAGTAGCATACAGTTAGCAGAAGATTCAGTCTCTCAGCCAAACAACAATGTCACTCGCCGACTTAACCGCAAGGTACACTGTTTCGGCGCCCAGAAGAACTTTTTCTCACCGGTTCCGCCATGTATTCCCATGATAAAAGCAAGGGTAAGGAGATGTGTAGCAAGTTCAAGCAAGATACCAGAGCGAGCGGGAAGAAAGAAGTAGAAGTGGGTTTAGAAGACTCGACGTCGGTGGAGATAAAGAGAAGAAGAAGCACACGAGGACGCCGATTCTTCGTGCAATCGGATGGTGAAGGAGAAGGGCCCGCCGTACAACCAAGGATGGGGAAGCCAATTAAAAAGATAGCAAGGAAAGGGGTAGGTGGATCTAGTGACTGGAGATTTGTAGAAACACAGCGGGGTGAAGGGAGCTCAACGCGAGCAAAAGACAAGGGGGAGAAGATTGCCTTAGCCCTCAGCAAGCAAGGATGATGATTCTTATGAAAGTGACAAAGAAAGAGGCTCGCATATGGACATCGAGGATAACTGTGAGGCGAGGAACGAGGAAAGAGCTGTGGCTAGAAAAAGGGTCGAAAAAGAAGAGGAGAACACCGAGTACCGAAAGAACATACAAACTTTGATGAGAGGATGGTACACGGAAGAAGAAGCAAGAATGGATTTAGAAGTAGATCAGGCTGCTAAGCGAGGCAAGGCAGCGAGGAAGGCTTACAACTCGGCGAAGGCTGATGAAGCCTTGTAACTTATGGGATTGAATGGGACATGCTATCCGCACATAGGGACTATTAACCGGCCGGGTATTACAGAGGATGTGGATAGGCTGTTCCATGCTTGGAGACTCACGCAATTCATGTACACCATTTCCAGCACCTTCAAGGAGGAGACCTTACAGTTCTTGGAGACCGTGGACTTCTGCGAGTATGTCACCAACGTCCCATCACTGATGGAGAGAGACGAAGCTGGGTATATAATGTTCAGGGTATGCGACAAACCCTATAGGCTCACTTTGAAGCAGATAGATGCTGTTTTTGGTTTAAAGTTTGGTGATTCGGCGTACCCAAATATTAACGAGGAGGAATTAGACAAAGTTTGGGATATGCTGACCGGGTGCAGGAAGTTTGACCTGTCAAGAGGTAAGGGAAGCTGAATTTGCAACCCTTGTATCAACTACGCAAGGAGGGCCATTGCGAACATGCTGTTTGCACGACCGTCACCCAGTCCGATAAACCTTGGTGAGATGCAACTGTTGGACATGGGAATAAAAGAGGTAGTGAGAGTTACTCCACTAGGGAGAAGGATCGAGGGAGACGATGCAAACTCTAGAATGTCATTTGTTTTGGCCAAGCACCTCATGACATACTGCACAAGGGAGGAAACCCAAGCCAAGAGGGGAAATCCAAAAGCTATCTACATTGGGGGTGTTTTGACTAGAATCTTAGAAGCTTGCGGTGTGCCATTGAACCAAGACCACGACAACTGGTGAGAGCCGCAATTCATGGACATCAAATACTTGAAGAGCGCGGACATCCTCGCTAAAGAAGATTTGAACAGACAAGCTATCTACAAGTTCACCCACCCAGAGTTTGCAAAAGCTAGAATAGCCCTCCCGTGCCAAGTATACACCTCATTCGAGGAGAGGAAAAATGTGATTTTCGTCCCTCCTATTACAGCCTTATTTGGACAAGGACCTCAAGCGCCTCAAGCACCACGAGCTGATGAAGAAGATGATGAGGAAGCGGAACCCAAAGCCTACTACTTTGAGGAGTTTAACCCATCAAAACAAGAATTTGCTACCTACAAGGAGCACAAACGAATCAAGAAACTCCAAAAACTGGGCAAATGGCTGGTGAACAAGGTTAAAGGGTTTACCAAGGAGAAGCATGAATGGTATAGCGAGCGTGCTGAACTCTGAAGAGACATTAAAGAACTCAGGACATCGATGAGCGGCCAGACATTGCGCCCTCGCACCCATACCTCGCCTTCACCTACGAGGCGCCACTCAACCTCTGCTAGAAGCTCCCACAAGGACCACCCAGAACAAGCCAGACATTCATCAGTCGATGGGACATTGGTGTACCAAAAGAGAGAAAAGAAAGGTCTAAGGCATCAATCTAGTACCCATTAAGCAGCGCAAGGACATGCTTCACAATTAAGCAATCCCTCGCACGCTTCCTCTGCCGGACCAAGTCGCGAGGAGTACTTCGATCAGTCCCAACATGTAGCTCCATGCAAAGGATTTGCTCCAGTAGGACACCCAAACCCTTACAATTACACTCTTGAGGACATGAATGCCTCAACTTCTCACTTGTTCGATTATTAAGGTACCACGCTCCACCATTGTACATATCGCCTCATGTTTTTATTGTTTTGTTTGCTATTTGGCTAGGCAACTCTCTCGAACTTATATTCACACAAGGGACTGTGTGATTTAAGTTTGGGGGAGGGGTCTAGAGTGCACTCACTTAGTTTTTGTTTTATTATTTTCTATTTTCACGAGTAGTACATGCATCCATTTATGCTTGATAAAAAACCAAAAAGAATTTTCCGTTTTGCATTTTCGTATTGCGTTTCATGGCATACAAGGCATAGGAAAAACCAAAAAATTGAAAAATCTTGAAAATTGAATTCGAAAAAAGAGTATTCATGTAGTTGCATAGGTTTCATGCATTTCAACTTGTTTTGGGAATAATGAGGATGATAACCGAACTTGCTTGCTAATTGATATGCTATACTCATGGCCCTAGTTCCGAGTTGTTTATTGCAGTCCATTCTTATCCTGAATATTAAGACCGAACCATGTAGGAACGTTTTAGCCTAAATCATGTCAAGATAGAATGTGCTTTGATTTGACGTCTATCCTTGTTAAGTGATAACCTGAACTTTGATCTCTAATTATCATGTCTATGCACCGAGTATGAATTTGTGGCTAGCTAAAATACTTGGATTTCTTTTTCCCTTCATGCATCTATCTTGTTAATCCAAGTGGCTTCCCGCCTTTCTGAATGATAATCTCCTTTCAAACCATATGCTATTTGTTGTGTGATAGTGAGGTCTCTTTTTTGGTCTAAACTTGGCATAAAGTGTTAGGTGTGAGCCGACAAAGTCATTTCTCCATGTAGTATCTAGTCCACTTTTTTTGGGCTAGACTAGGAATAGGAATGGTTCTGGTTGAATTCGGGAATTTTCTTGTGTCTAAGCAAGGGAAAAAATGAAAGAAGAAAATGGGTAAAAAAGGGATAAAAGTCTAACGGGAAAAGAGAAAAAGGGATGGTTACAAAGTTAAAGTTTGGTAAAGGTTTTGAGAAAGTTAATTGAAGAATAAGGTTCTAAGTATAAAAAGGAAAAATAGACAAGAAAAAGGTCTAAAGTCTTTTGTGATGAGAAGTAAAGAACTAGAAATACAAAGTATAAAAACCCAAAACCGCTAGAAAACTCTAAGAAAAATCCCCTCTCCCTAGACTACAAATGGAAAGTTTGAAGAAAAGTATCCACTCAAACCGCTCCTCGCACTTAACCTCGAGGGCTTATTGGAAGAAAAATGAAAATGTTTGGAATAAGTGGGTAGAATAGGATTATTCTTGGGTTAGAATTGCTAGGATTAGCATCAATTTGGGTGTATGGGTAGATGGATTCATGGCTTTGTATGCGTCTGTTGGCACTCACCTTTAGCACTATGCTAAAGCTTATTCTATTTCTTGAGTGATCCTTGCACTTAAATGGCTAGTTACAAATAGAGATCACCTTTATCTCTAAACCTTACCCATAGCCAAACAAATTCTTAGGAGATGCATAGACTGATTCACGATTTAGAATTAATGAATATGAAAAGGATAGGTTGATTTGAATGCGCTACTAGGTAGTGACAAAGCTTGGTTCGAACCTTGATTGACATTGCTAAAGTTTTTAAGTAAAGCTGGGTTGAACTGCACTTTAGAAATCGGAAACAGGACCCTGATTTTCGCATTCACCTTGGCTTGTTAACTTGGTTCCAATTCCCATTGTTGTGTTCAATTTTTCCACCTTAGGTCATGACACTTGTTTTAGGCCAAACAAGATCTAAGTTTGGGGGAGCTGATGTGTGTGATTTTTAAAGTTTTTAAAGTCTTATTTTAGGTTGTTTTGCATTTCATCTAGGCAGATTTTCTTTGTATTTAGGACCGTTTAGAAGTAGGTTGCACTCTTTGCATTTGCACTTGCATATTAGAGCTTATTCAAGTAAAAAGAGCAAAAAGGGAGAAAATATGGAGCTAAAGAGCTAAGGAGTTAAGGAGCAGCTGTCGGAGTACTCAACGATCACGGAAGCAGCCAACAAGAAGGATCACAGACACCTTGGACATCCACCTTGCAGCCTCTATCGCGAGGAAGACTAGAAGAGTATCCTATAGAGGCTTCGGGACCTTAACTCTTTGAAGGAGAACCCGCCTCACTGTCTCACCTTGTCGTCATACCTTGAGGGATGGACTGAAGAACTGACGCAAGACCTGCAGACTCTATCTTGGAATAATCCTTGAACGTTGGGCTCGCAACGAGATCACAAGTCAAGTACTTGAATCGCACATTGTAGTTCCTACTCACACAGGCACCTGGGAGGGCCTTTACAGACCGCATGGTTGACCAAATTAAGTCGGTTTGACCATTAGGGTTACGAGGACTACCTATAAATATCCCTTTTAATGACATTTTATCTATCTAATTTTAGATTTGGAAAAGGATAATTTGAGCCGCTTTTCATAAGGTTTTCAGATCTAGCATTAAAGTTCTTATCTTGTTTATGATGGATTGAATGTTTGGATCATTTTTATGCTTAATAAAGTAATTTAGTTGCTATATTTCTTATCTTTCCGTTTTTAGTTTTTCTTTTTCTTAGAATGCTCGCGGTATCTATCCCACTCTTCGCACCTCACAAAATTAGGATGGAGTAGATCCGCTTGGATCTTGAGGATGGGAAGATTGCAGGTGAAATCGGCGAGATCTATATTTTATTGATTAATCGATTGATCTCTTCAAGTTAGGTGATCTTAAGGCTTGAGTCGCCCTGATCAGCTGACACATGATACGGGTCATGACCACATGCTAGGTGCTTGTGAAAATGAATGCCTTTAACCTCGCAAGAGATGACTCACTCCGCCAAAGAGAGATCTGAGTGCAGATCGGTAATTAGATGAACTTGGGCCAAGCTTTATGCATCCGGGTTGGATTGATCGCGAGTAGTATCGTATTGGATCATCCAGTTTGGGTCGAGATCTTTACCATGAGAGTGGGCTGACCGTATATTTGTCTTATTCTAGAGATCCCTTGCTTTGGCTAATCAGCGAGTGTGGATTGTCGAGATCAGCACCGATCCTTGACCCACTCCTCAAAATCCTTCTTTTTATTATTGCTTAAATCACATTTTGTACTATGTTTTTCCCCATTTCTCTGTTTTGATCATCATCATCCTGTTTATTTTTATCATTTAGCTTATTTTGTCATTTTGCTTGATTTAAAATGATTCATAGTAATGTGACAGATTTCTATGATAAGTTAGCTTGTACTAGATGAATCACATAGTCTGAATTGCTTGTAAACACATCTGAGTATTGGTTCGACATTCATTTACTTATCCACCACCTCATTGATTTGATAGAGTAGAAAATCGCAAAAATTTCTTTATCAGTAGCTGACCTCCGAGATGCTGCCTCCGAGATGCCGTGATCAGCTCCCTCCAAGATGGTGCTAGCATCTTCAAATGTGGGGTTATATATTTTCAGCCTTTCGGTTATTTGAAGTACTAACAAATTTTTTTTCAGCGTCTCTAGCCGAACACCTTAAAAGGATCTCGGAGCACTTCGACTTCCTTGATTCTAGCTTAACTGCTCGCCTAGGATACGCTCAAATGTGCGGTTACAACAACCTTTCGCAGCGCTTGTTGAACGAGAAGGTTTCAGTGGACCCTAGGATCATCTCCTTTGGGGCTTCCGGTCTTGCGAAGACCAAGGCGGAGGTTGAAAAAGAGGTTTTCAGGAGTTTACATCATGACGACTTAGTTATGCCGTCTCTCGAGCTTTGCGAGTCCTCCCTCCTATAGGAAGCATATCTGGCTTGGAATGAGGTGTTGACATTCATAGCGGATCTGGATGAGGTGGCTGATCCTAAAACTAGAGATCAGCCGCAGGTTAGTATAAAGGTTTTTGAAATTGTCCATGTTCCAATTTGGGGTATCGATTGGCATGGCTCAAACAAAGATATTTTTTTAAAGGTAGCCGACAAGGATGACTTGGTTGAGAAGGACAAAGCTGAAGTAGAGCATGCTAAGACTAGCGCTTAGTTTAATTTCTTGCTCTTTTTTTGGTACAGCGATGTATTTTCCCTTTGCTTTATGTTTCAAATGTAAAATTTTTGCTGTTTCGCTTACTTCTTCTTTTCATTGAAATTTCGAAGTTTCATTTAGTGAGGTTTTAGAACTCAGTTAATTACGACTTGGGATCTTTGGCTTTGACATAATTTAGTTGACTCGACCTTTAGTGATGCGAGGTTTAAGGTTTTGTGCCAGATTTTAAGACTCGTCAGGATTTAGACCTGGCTTAACGTAGAGCGAGATTTTAGGGATTCGGCGAGGTTTGGACTCAGCTTAGGTAAAGCGAGACTTTAGGGAGGAACTCAGCTAGATTTGGACTCGGCTTTGGTAAGAGCGAGACTTTAGGGACTCAGGGAGATGTTGACTCGGCTTGAATAAGAGCGAGATTTTAGTGTAACGGCTAGATTTAGACTTGGCTTAAATGAGGAGGTATTTGTCTTGGCCAAAGATCATGGCATAGTTGTGAAAACTTGATCTCGTTAATTTTACGAGAACTTGGTATTGGTAATGCTGAAAACTGTCCTTTAGATTTGACTTAGGAGTGAGAATTAGATTCTCAGAAAACGTTTTTCAAGGTTATACTCACGGACGTTTTAAAACTCGGCTTAAATATAACAACTAGGTTCTTGTAGATGTTTTACGAGATTAAATTTGGCAAAGTTTTAAAACTCGGTTTAAAGACAAGATAATTTACTTTTGTTTTTGCGAGAATTTGATCTCGTCTTTTAGGAGTTTTAGGGTGTAACCCATTATGATTTAAAAAAAAATCGAACCCAAAAAGGGAACATGTAAAAGAATTTGTTTTAGCTGGACCCGAAGGCTACCTACATACCCCGAAGGGATCAAGCCAAAATGTAGTTCTCAGATACAAATTAAAGAAATAAAGGACGCGTTAAGTAAATATTTTGATTCGCCGAGTTGGCGCATCTTCATTAGTAGCATCGTTTAAGATTGATTGAATTCCAGCTTTGAGGAATCATTGCTCCATCCATAGTGGCGATCTTGTAAACTCCCGGTTTCACTATCTCGTAAATAATATATGGCCCTCTTAAATTGGCGCCAAGTTTTCCCGTATTAAGTTCAGCTGTGTTTTCAAACACCTTCCAAGATACAAGATCTCCTACCGCAAAGTGTCGTCTACGAACTTTCTTGGTGTAGTACTTTGCGGCTTGCTGTTGATAGTTTTGTGACCATAACACGCCATCTAACTCGGATGCCCAACTTCCCTTCTTTTCTGAAAGCCTTTTCTTGAGACTGTCGAGAATTTGCCTATTCATTGCCTCTGCTTGTCCGTTTCCTTGTGGGTTTTGAGGAGTCGACGTGCTTACTCGGATATTCCATTTGGCACAAAAGTTATTGTCTGTCACAATCTCATAAGGTAACTTATGTTGGAAAATGATATTCTTCCACACGTATTTAACCACATCTTTATCTTTGATCTGAGAATTAGCTTCTACTTCGACCCACTTCAAGAAGTAATCCGTCATGACAAGAATGAAGCATTTTTGTCGAGACGACGGTAATGGTCAGATTATGTCCATTTCCCAATGCATGAACAGATAAGGCATAATTGCTGAAGTTAACGCTTCTGTAGGGGCATGTATGATGTGCCTGTGTCGCTGACATTTGACACACTTAGCTGTGTATTAGGCAGAATCCTTTGCCATAGTCGTCCAATAGTAACCAAGCTTTCTAATTTTCTGAACAAGCGTCCTTCCACTATTGTGGTTTCCACCAGCTCCATCATGTGTCCTTTTGATGATCTTGTCAGTCTCATCACCATGGACGCAAGTAAGTAGATTCCACTTGTACTCCTTCGATACAATTTTCCATCGACTTGGGCATAGAAGGCACACTTGGCTTTAAGCCGGCGAGCTGCCCATTTGTCCTCTAGCATTTTGCCGTCGAGAATGTATGCAAGAATCTCAACTTGCCAATCAAACTTTTGTTCGCTTGTCTGCTCAGCGTCTGGCATATCGGAGTCGGATTCATCACAAATATTGTCTATAGCCGAGACCAATTCAAAGTCTCCTTTTGGTAAGCTTACGCTCAGATGGTATATACTTTCTACTGGTATTATTCGTCGTTTAACAGGATCCATTGTGGATGCGAGAGCTGCTAAAGCATCGGCAAAAGTGTTGTAAGATATGGAGATTTTATCAACTTTGAATTTAAGATCCTTAATCAACTGTTTAACAACTTTAAGATAAGCTTCCATACGATCATTCTTCGTGTCGTGGCCCCCGTTAACCTGCTTAACAACCAAATGGGAAGCGCAATAATAATCAATGTCGGTTGCTCAACCTCCTTGGCCAATTTTATTCTCGCAATCAATGCTTCGTACTCTACTTCATTGTTAGATGCTGGGAAAGCAAGTCGGAATGACTGCTCTAAAACTTCTCATGTCGGCCTTTCTAGTCGGATACCAACTTCTAAGCCCTGTTGAGACAAAGATCCATCTACGTATATCTTCCATGTTTGAGGAACTTTTCCTGGCTTTAAAGGCTCCAGATCGTGGTATAGTTTGATTAGGAAGTCCGCTAAAACTTGAGACTTTGCACTCGTTCGCCCTTTAAATTGAACGTCGTATTCGCTCAGTTCAATTGCACTAAATTGTCCGGGCTGGTTTGGACTATGTAGTATTGTTCGTAATGGATGATTTGTTAATACTACAATGGTGTGAGACTGGAAGTAGGGTTGCAACTTCCTTGCCGAGATGACCACCGCAAATGTGAGTTTCTCCGTAGTTGGGTATCTAGATTTGGCTCCATCCAAAGATTTACTGATGTAAAAGATTTGGTGATGGGTTCTTTTATCATCTCGAACTAGCACGTTGCTCACTGCCTTTGTGGAAAATGAAATATACAAGTACAATGGCTCTCCGTCTTTGGGTTTTGCAAGAATTGGTGGTGTCGAAAGATATTCCTTCAATTTAGAAAAAGTTTTTTCGCAACTCTCGTCCCACCTAAAATCTTATTTCCACACAACAAGTTGTAGAATGGGAGGCATTTATCCATTGAGCGGGATATGAAATGGTTTAAGGCTGTTATGCGACCTGTCATCCTCTGTTCGTCCCATTTATTTTTTGGAGAAGGTAGCTCGTGGACTGCCTTGGCTTGTTTCAGGTTAGCTTCGATACCCCTCTGAGTGAATATGTCCCCGAGGAACTCTACCGATGTGACTCTGAAAGTGCATTTTGCTGGGTCGAGCTTCATCTGGTACTCGTTCAATGTTTGGAAGCAATGGGCTAAATGATCAACATGATCTTCCGCCTTTAGCAACTTGACCATCATGTCATCTATGTACACTTCCATTGTTTTGAGTTGATCGACAGACATCTTATTCACCAATCGCTGATAATTTGCTCCTAGATTCTTCAACCCGAATGGCATGACTTTATAGCAATAAGTTACTTGTTCCGTTATGAACAAAGTTTTTTCCATATTATCAGGATGCATCCAAATCTGGTTGTGTCCCGAGAAAGCATCCATTAACAAAAGAATTTCATTGCCTGCCATTGCCTTGACAATTCAGCAGATGTTTGGCAATGGGAAGATATCTTTTGGGCAAGTCTTGTTCAGGTCGGTAAAGTCGATACAGACTTGCCACTTTCCATTCTTCTTTGGAAAACCACCGGGTAGGCTAGCCATTCTGGATATTGAATTTAGACAATGGAACTGACTTTGGTTAGCTTTTTAACCTCGTCAATCACGACCTTTGTTCTTTCTGGCCCTAGCTTCTATTGTTTTTGCTTGCTTGTCTTATATGCCGGATCAACATTCATCCTGTAACTTGCAATCTCCGGATTGATTCCAGGTATGTCACTCGCTAACCTCGTGAACATTGTCATGTTTTTCTCCAAGAGTTGAATCAACTCATCTCTGATTAGTTTTCTCAAGTAGACCCTGATGCTCACGCATTTTGATGATTCCGTCAAGTCGATGTTGACAAGTTTTACAGTTGAATGATCCAATTTTTTGGGAGCAGGAGGTTCTGATAATGTTTTGCCTCCTACTAACGTTGTGATCATGCATGACCTATTTTGTAATTTCAACTTGGTAATGAAGCAGGTTCTAGACATTTTTTTATCTCCTCGAAGTGTGTAAACTGCTTCGATGTTGGAATTTTAAAACATTGATGGTAGCTAGACATAATAGTTTTCATCGTGTGTATCCAGGATGTTCCCAGGATCATGTTGTAGAATGGTACTTTATCCCCTACGAGTAACTTGATCCATCGTGTGACTCGCACAACTCAGATTGCTAGTTTCACTATTCTTATTGCGTTGATTGTGCTCCCATTGAATGCAGTGAAAGTTCTGTCCACTAGTTTGACTTTAATATCTGGCAATGCCATCTTGTCAAACATCTCCTTGAAGATCATATCCATAGAACTCCTAGTGTCAATAAGAATTCGTGAGACATCACAGTTGGCAACTCGAAGTTTGACAACTAGCGGATCGTTGTGTGGAAAGCTCACTCCTTCATCATACTTAGCTGTGAATGTTATTTCTGAGTCTATTGTTCGCATACTCTCCCTTGCTGGTTCTTGGTTTACTGAAGCGACAACTTTTCATTTGTACTTCTTGATTGAACGGATAATATCATCTCAAAACTATAATCCATCCATGATTATGCTGACAACAACTTGCAAATCACCAAACTTGGCGGTGTCCCCTACCGGTTTATGTTGCTTGACTGTTTCCAAGGCGTCGTTATTCAGGCTTGTTGCCTTTAAATCTGCTTCGTGCAACTCAGCTTCCATCTGTTTTTGTGCCTAAAAACTATTGAATTTCTTCATCAGAGACCTTCAATTCTCCTTTACTGAATTTTTTGGTAAGAAACTCTTGCAACTGCTTGCATTTTGAAGTTAAATGACCTGCTTTGTTATGAAAAGCGTAGTACTCATTTCGGTTGTAGGTGTTATTAAATGGCTTTCTATAAGAAGGACTTCCACTCTCTCCGACTTAAAAAGTTGTTGTCGAGGTTTTTTTTCCTCTATTATGCTGTCTTGGCTCATAGTGACCTTCTTTCGGCTCCTTTGTTCCTGAGTTGCATTGAGTTTCTTGGTTTTGAGCGAGAATTTGTTTCTCCTCCACGTAATCTGCATGCCTGGCTGCTTTACAAAGAGCATCCAAGATCATATTGGGTCAATTTATAAAAAAGTCCCGTTTGAGAGCTTCATCGGTTACCATCCCGGTTCGGAGAGCTTCAATGGCATGTCATCACTAACTTTATCCTTTGTCAAGATTTTGCTTGAAGTGTCCAAGTTATGATTTCACGGGCTTGTCAAACCCTTGCCTCAAGGATCTCAACTCCGCTGTTGAAGTGTCCTGGTTAACGAATAGGGCATACTATTTCATGAACAACTCGACAAGTTGGTTGAAGCTCTCGATTAACCCAGTTGGCAACTTTGTGAACCATTCCAAGCGTCGCGAGTCAAGTTCTCAGCAAAGTGCTGACAGTAAGCTGCGTCTTCCTTATCCAAATTATAGTTGGTCCAGTTCACCATGATGTTGAGGGCACTCATAAATTCTACTAGATCCGTGGTACCATTATACAAAGGGCATTGAAATCGTAACCCTCTGTTTATCGAGGCTCTTTTCAATCTCGGTGCAAATGGCAAATTTTGAGCTTGAGCTAGGATTCTTTCTATCTCGGTCCGCGCAGGTAGCTTGATAGAATTTTGACCTCATGTCGTCCATCATCTTTAGTAGCAGTTGATGCATCCAAAGTCGTCGGGGCATGTTGTACAGGCATGTTTTGTATTGTAGATTACTCTAGTTTGGAGATGTTAGTTGGTTGAGGAATCGGTATTCCTCTGAACAGATTCCTCTGTATACTGGCCAACACTTCTTCGTTTGGCCTATTAGTTTGCGTAGTCAAAATATTGCTCTCGTTCATCCAAGATTCGATCCTATCAACCTCTCCGTGTTTCTTTGATCGGAAACTTCATATTGTGCAATCAGGTTGCGCACTAAGGTTTCAAGCGGCAGTGATACCTTCACGATTCTCCTATTGTGTTCATGTTGAATTAAAAGGTGATCCGCTAGTCAGATCAATGTGCTCTTGAGGGTGAGAACCCCTCTGTTCTGGTGAGTTGATGGTGATTTTGCCTTCAACCATCTTTTCCCCTAGAGTAACTTTCTTTTGTTTTTGTAAAGAAGTCCTTTGATGTCTTCCCCACAGATGGCGCCAACTGTTGGAACTAGGACTAGCACGAAGGATCTAAATTTGAGGTTCCTGATTAAAGGACTGAAGATTGGGCAAGGATCTTGTGAAGTGAATTGGAGAGAAAGAAGTTAATCTCTTAAAGAAGTAAAGATGGGTGCCAAATAGAGTTCTTATTAGCTTAATGTGCGTAGTCAAAAAGCTGATCCCTTTTTCGAAGGATCTGTTCCTCTATTTATAGATTATAGAGGCGGCTACTAAGTAGATTGAATAAAGGAAAATTTATAATTCTCTTGATAATATCGTATCTAGAAGATCCATGCTAGATTTTCGGAAATTTTCAATAGCGGAATAAGAAAATTTCCATTTCCTTGCTCTAGTGACGTGTTGTCCGACTTCTCTTCAAGTTTGAATTTTTTTTTCTGAGAAGAGACTTTTTCGAGTTGATGAGAATATCCGAGTTGAGACTTCAATGCTTTCACCGAGTTTTTTACTTAGTATTTGGTCCATTTGTTTCCATGTACCAAAGTAGGAGGTCGGATCCATCTCCAACAATATATATATATATATACCATGGTTTTCAGTAAAATTTAGGCTCATACTTATATTGTGGGATATTGTTTTTGAGATATTAATTGTTTGAGCAGGATTTAGCATAAAAAGTTCTAAATCAAGCTCTGATTAAAGTAGAGGGAAGATGGGTGCAGATTCTTGAAATTGGTTCGGAGAGATTCAAAGAAATTGCTCGAGTGAGAAGTGATCAGGTTGAGTTCTTATTCTAGACTCTCAATTGCTAAAAAGTGGATCATTTTCTCAAGGGTTTCCTCCTCTATATAGATCATAGAGACGGTTACAATCCCTTAAAAATAGGAAAGATTACATTTGTTTAGATTTGCAGAAAAATGGAAAGATTCTTGCTAGATTCTCGGAAGTTCTCCTTATCTGAATTAGGAAAACTTCCTTTTATCTTCAACGACAAATTACAACTCTTCTCGTTCAGTGATCAGCCGAATAGGAATTTTTCCGAGTTGTCAACCGAGAGCCGAGATAAATCTTTAGCTGAGTTCATGACTTAATGTTTTTTCAGTTATCAATTGTTCTCGTGGACCGGACTAGAATCTCGGATCCATTTCCAACATTAATTTAAATTTATTTTGAGTGTCAGTCGATTAAAAGAACCTATGTACATGATAAACTTATATTAAAAGTTTATATGAATTAATTTCCTTTTTATTAAATATTTATGAAATTTATAAAGTAGTTACATATCTCTATATTGGATTTATACAGATCTAATTAAAAGGGTTTATAGTAATGAGATTATTGTTTGTATATACGTAGATACTATATATAAAGTAAAACCTCTTTAAATTAATAATGTTGGAAATTTGAAAAATTATTAATTTAGGAATATGTTAATTTATCCATAAATTAATATTATTAATTTACAGAATTTTAATTATTAAAAATGATAAATTGAGATTATTTTTATATTGATCTTTCGAATGTTATAGATTTTATATTTTTAGAACTAAAAATTTTAATATTTAAACAATAATATTTTTGATCATAGATTATTGGTATTATATATATATATATATTCAAATATATGATTAATGTCCTCAATTATCTTACAGCATCTTATAATTTTATTACAATAAAAATGACACATACAAAAAATTTAAAAACTTAAAGAGTTTTTGGTTATTTTATGAAATTTATATTACAACATCATAGTCTGAAAATAGAAAATAACAACTGCTATATAGAGTTGAGCTTCAGAAAAAATCATCTTTAAATCATATATTAATATATCAACTTATATATATATATATATATATATATATGTAAATTTACATGATTATTAATTTATAATATTATTAGGAGTATATTTTTATATAGAGATTTGAAAATAATTATTATCTTCACAACAAAAAAATTTTCATTGATAGCACTGTTACATAGCACATTTTGCTATATTGCTATCGAAGAGGTATTTTAGTTTACGGTAATGCTATGATAGCATTTTATAAATGCTAACAAATTTTTTTAATTACGCGGAAAACGGAACACACTTTTCCGCTCAACATTTAGTGAAATAATCACTTTTCTTCTTCTTCCCTCTAAACGCAAAAAAAACCGTAACATTGATACTTTCTCACTTAAAAAAAAATCATTGATTTGGCGATGCCGTTGCCGCAATTACTCCTTCTGTTGCTGTTGTTAAGGTTTATACCATCTTCGCTAGAGATAATTTCGGTGTTCTTAGTATGATTTGGCTGAAATCAAAGGCAAGTATATCATTCTTCAAAGTATATCGTTCTTCTCTCTTTCTTTCTATCTTTCCAAATCTAAACAATTGATTTGTTTCTCGAGTTTTAATTTAAGTTTTACCTCAGTAAGCAACATATTCCGTTCTGGATTTTTGTTTTCAGGTTCATCTCTTTCATTAACATAAAATCTGTGATTTCGTGGATGCATGTAACTTATTCTCTGTTAATCGATAATGTATAATATAATTTTGAGATTCTGAGAGTATTTTCTTTGAACTCTGAGATTCACTTTCTCTGTATTCTGAACTTTGTCTACTATTCTTTGTGAAATCCGTGGCTTTGTTTACTCATTCTGTGAAATTTGTGGCTTTGTTTACTGTTTCTGTAAATTCATGAATTTGATTCAATTGGATTTTCTTACATTCTTATCTTTGTTTTGATATCGTTATTATTCCATCAGCTCTCTGATTTAAAAAAAAATAAAAGCAACGAAAATAGAAGATGATTGTATAGTCATTCCAAGATTTATTAGGATTTCTTTAGTTTACTAGAAAGTCAAATCTTGTTCATTCATGTGAATAATGTGAGCTAAAAAGAATCCTTTATGATGGTGTATGTGACAGATTTTAGTTCATGAGGTTCACACTTTAGCTCAGTACTTGTTCTGAGATTCATTTGGAATTGCTTATTCACACTTTTCTAAATTCTGTATTTTTTTGTGAAAGTATTGCTGAGTGCAAGAAAGAGATTTTGAAGCTGAATCATAATCTTATCTCACGCAGTCACATGCTAGTAACAATTCTCCTTTGTTCTTACACTTAATCATAAGTTTTATCTGAAATTCTATCTGATAATGAATTTCTGTCACGGCTCAATTATGATAATGAATTTTAGTTTCTGTATGCATGATTGGTTATAATTATGTGACAATTTAGATAGTAGTAGCTTGGACAACTTACATTCTTGATGGTTTCCCTCTAACTTCATTATCATTGTGCTTATATCTGCATACTCTATCATAGTGCTTCATTATCAATTTGGATTTACTTTCTCAAGAATACATTACGATGGTTTACTCGTTTTATTTTTGTCAGTAATAGAGTATTATAGTGGTTATAACTTTTTATAATAGAGTATTATAGTGGTTATAGTGGTTATAACTCTTATATTAAATTTATGTGACTGTACATATTTGGTGAATGAATGAGTTTGAGTTATTTCTCAATTTCTCTGGTTTTAGTTTGGATTTGAACATAAAATGTTGCACAAGGATTGGGTGCATCTTTGTAGGTAAGTTATTTAATTATATAGGTTAGGTTTCAAGTAGGGGTTTGCACTTTACTAGTTTTTCCTTTCTTTGTGTGTAATAAAAAGTTGATCTTGGTTATGAGAAAGGAGCTTCAAATTTTATAAGGCTTGTGGTTGCGTATATGGGAGGTGTAGATATGATTATATGTCATTGTATTGATTGCTGAAACATAGACAGTCACCTAAGTAGTGTAGTTGTTGATCACCTTGTAAGAAGAGGAATGGACGAGGCTTACAAAATACAGTCTCATTGGTATCACCATGGAGAACTGAAGACACTGATCGAAGGTGAAGGCAAATCTCATCTGCTTAATGATGAGATTTTAGATTTGTATCAAGCTACTGAATTTGATACTCAGGTTGATGCTAGGTTGATTGCAGAGGGTGAGGATAAGCAAGAAGATGAGTTTCTTGCTAAGCTTGCAAATGCTGGAACACCATTGTATCCATCTTGTCTGAATCATAGTAAGCTGTCAGCAATAGTCTCATTGTTCAGAATCAAGACACAGAATGGTTGGTCTGACAAGAGCTTCAATGAGCTGTTAAAGACATTGCCAGAGATGTTGCCGGAAGACAATGTGTTACACACATCTCTATATGATGTTAAAAAATTCCTTAAATCATTTGATATGGACTATCTGAAGATTCATGCATGTGTCAATGATTGCTATTTATTCAGAAACAACTACAAGAAGATTGACAATTGTCCTAAATGCAAGACTTCGAGATGGAAGACTAATATACACAATGATGAAGTAAGGAAAGGAGTTCCATAAAAAGTACTGCGTTACTTTCCAATAATCCCTCGGATTAAGAGAATGTACAGATCTTAGAGAATATCCAAAGATTTAAGGTGGCACTATAGTAACAAAAGTACCGATGGGATATTACGGCATCATGTAGATTCAGTTACATGGAACCAAATGAATGCCAAATACCCAACCTTTGCAGCTGAAGAATGGAATGTGGGGCTTGGATTGGCAATCCATTCAATATGAAGAGTTCCAATTACAGCTGCTGGCTTGTACTGTTAGTTAATTACAATTTCCCACTAGATTTATGCGTGAAAAAAGAAAACATAATGCTTACCCTATTGAATCTTGGTCCAGCCTTGTAATAATATTGATGTCTACTTAGATCCATTGATAGAGGATCTCAATCATTTGTGGTATAATGGGGAGTCCACATATGATGCTTTGACAAAAACGAGTTTTACACTTAGAGCAATGTTGCTGTGGACGATAAATGACTTTGCAGCCTATGGGAATCTTGTAGGCTGCAAGGTAAAGGGTAAGATGGGCTGTCTCTTATGTGGGAAACAGACAGATAGTATGTGGTTAAAGTTTAGTAGAAAACAACTCTACATGTGTCATCGAAAGGGTCTACCACCAACTCATAGTTTCAGACAGAAGAAATCAAGGTTTGATGGACAAGCTGAGCATAAGAGGAAGAGTAGAATACTCACTGGTAGGAAATTTTTAAGATCCTAAAAAACTTCAAAAATGACTTTGGTAAACAATCTACAAGTAAGAGAAAAAAAGCTGAATATTGTAGATTAGAGTCTGATAGTGATAACTTATCAAGCAAATCAGAAGAATATGAAGAATCAACAGTAGATGAGGAGGAGTTATCAAGATGGAAGAAAATGTCAATCTTTTATAAACTCCCTTACTGAAAGGTATTTCTGTTGTAAAATATTTTAAGTAATTTGGTAGTTTATTTCAAACAATTATTGTTTATCTATGAATTTGTTTAACGTATATGTGCTTTGTAGGAACTCCCAATTATGCATTGCTTGGATGTAATGCATGTGGAAAGGAATGTTGGTGCAAGTATAGTTTTCACACTGTTACACTGTGGAAAATCTATAGATGGTCTGCAGGCTCGTAAAGACCTAGAGGTTCTTGATATTATAAAGGATTTACATCCTAAGATCCAAGGACGAAAGATATATCTACCTCCAGCACCTTGGTCTTTATCAAAGATAGAAAAGAAGATCTTTTGTAAGAGACTATTTGACTTCAAAAGACCAGATGGGTATTGCTCAGATATATCTAGATGTATATCATTAGAAGACTGCAAAGTTTCAGGTCTTAAATCACACAATTATCCCGTGCTAATGCAATTACTTCTACCAATTACACTTAGAGGTTTGCTACCTAAAGGTACTAGGGTAACAATAGTAAGGTTATGTAAATTCTTTATTTAGTTGTGCTAGCGAGTACTATGTAGGGAACAGATTATAGCAATAGAGTTTGAGATTGTTGAAACTATCTGTATGTTTGAGAGATACTTCCCTCCAAGCTTCTTCAATATAATGGTGTATTTGACCGTACAACTAGGAAAAGAAGCAAGTCTATGTGGACCAGTCCATTTTAGATGGATGTATCCATTCGAGAGGTTAATTTGTACTGTATTTTTTCTGTATTCTCAATGTACTTTTCGTAATTGCATTGATTTGGAGCTAATTAATAATTTTTCTCTTAACGATATATGAAGGTTTTGAAAGACTATGTTAGAAACAATGGTATACCAGAAGGTGGTATGGCTAAAGCATATCTTGCAGAAGAATGTGTTCAATTTTGTAGTGAATTTTTGAAGAAATCAACAAACGTTCAAGATAAATTTGATGGAAACATAAAGTATGAGAATAACTCTATTCTGGATGGGCGCCCAATATCTGAAGGAACTTTAATTAATTTTTCTGAAATGAAGCTGAGAATAGCTCATCTTGCTGTCATCCAAAATATGGTTGTTGTGGATGATGTTGTGAAGTAAGTTCAATTGTCAGTTACATATATATATATATATATATATATTTGCAAATTATAAACTATATATTAACATTGGTTCTGTATTTAACTTCTCGTCACACATAAGTGAGCACATGTAGTACTTACAAGACTCAAATGTAAGATGCATGCGTGATGCATCAACTTTATGGAGTCTGCATACTCAATTTTGCTACTTGGTTAAAAGCAAAGGCAAGTTACATTAAACAGAAAGGTCTGGTCTCTTGGATAATAACAGATGGTATAACAAACTGACCTATTTGTTGTTACATTGTTAGGTACCTCTTGATTCAAAGGAACATGGAGACAGACTTAAATGGTTGGCATATGGTCCACACAGTATAGTATGATCCTATACATGTTATGTAGTGAATGGGGAATGATATCACACAAGGTTTATTGATAGGAAATCACAGAACAGTGGAGTTTATTATGAGGCTACAACAGTATGTATGTCAAGTGCAAAAGACAGCTCGCAAGTTGTTGATGTGGTACATATTATGGAAGAATTGCTGACATCATTTTGCTAGACTACAATGTCTTCAGTGTACTTTTGTTCCGGTGTCAATGGGCAGTAAAAGGACATAATGAAGTTAAAGTAGAAGAAGGTTTCACACTAGTTAATTTGAATCAAAGAGATCCTTACATATTGGAATCTCAAGCAACCCAAAGTGTTCTACTTACAAGAAAATGAGTCATCTAGCTGGCATGTAGTTATGAAAGGTCCTTAGAGAAGATTCAATCAGAATGATTTACACAATATGATTGTAGATATTGGAGTATTATTGTCAAATATTGACATAGATGTTGAATCAGACCTAGATATGAAAGAATCAGCAACTGCTTGAAAAGATTGTGAAGGAATATTTGTTTTAAACATGGAGTCTTGAGTATACTATATCAGATTGCATAAGTAATTTATAATTGCTTAATTGTCTTTGTTATGTCTGACTTTATGTTCATATTTTATAGTTCTTATTACTTAATTGTGTTAGCTTATCTTATGTATACATATAATATATGTTCCTTACAGGTGTTTATTTCAAATAATTATTGTTTATCTATGGATCTGTTTGTCATTGTTGCAAAGTTCTCATTTGTCTATGAAAGTTTCAGGTGAACAAGAATGGGAAAACATACCAAGAAACGTGGGAGGAAACCAAATAAAAAGGATCCGCAGATCAATGATGAAGTAGAGTATGTTCAGACTATTATAGCTACACATGCACATCACATCGAAGATACATGGGCTGAACAGGTTGTAGCAAATGAAATTGCTGATAAAGGATTGAATGAGGATGGACCGGTGGGTAAGATTTTATTTTATGAAGGACATGACCCTACAACTGAGCATAAACAAAAGAAGCAACGAGGTCAAACCAGGATGAAAGACATCGCGAAATATTCAAACATCAAATTTTGTGTGAACTTCAATGCACTTGGAGAACCTTATGGGCCAAGGTCAGTTAAACTGTCGTCATACTTACGGACACTAGTGCGTGAACATGTACCCTACACGATTGAAAAGTGGACAAATGTTGGTGAAGACATCAAGACAGTGCTTTGGAAATCTGTGCAGGTTACATCATCTTGACCATTATATTTACATCAAACTTACTTTATGATGTTTAAGGTACTGTCCTTTATCAAACTTGCAGACGAGGTTTGAGCTAGATGAAGAGTACCAAAAAAACAGCGGTGTTAAAGCAATTAAGATGTTTATGGAGGTTATCTAAATCACGAATGGTCGAAGAGATTAACAAAGCCGAGAATGCTTAATAGAGGATAAATCTGTGACCTAAGAATGTGGATCCAATTGAGTGGTAGAAATTTGTTAAGCTCAAGGCTAGCCAAGAATTTAAGGTATTGGGTACATATAAGTATGTTCATTTGTTATGTGATATATGTAATATTAATATATATATATATATATATATATATGTTAGGTTGTGAGTGATAGCTACAAGGAAAGAAGAAGCAAAAAAATTCCTCACACTTGTAGTCGCAAAGGAATGGTTAGACTAGCAGAGGAGATGATAAGCATATTCTTAATTCACATTATTTAATAAGATGGAAAGCATGAACTAATACAATATTCTTGATTATTTTTGTAGAAAAATAATAGTGCAGATCCTGCTAAAGTGTCTAGATTGAAAGTTTGGGTTAAGTCACGTACCAAAAAGGATGGTACTCTAGTAAATACAAATGCTGCAGAGAAGATTGTGAGTTGTGATTTGTACTAAGAACTAGAATGGTTACGGTCTACTATGTGTAGTTACTTAAACTTATTCTGTTTTTTCATCTGCAACAAAAGGCAGCTGAAATTGTTAGTAGTGATAGTCCATCAATTGAAAATGACACATTAAGCCAACTATTAGGACCTAATAATCTTGGTAGGTTGAGGACATTGGGTAGGAACATGACGATACCAAATTGGCATGTTTCCAAGTTAAGAATCAATACATTAATGATATTCTAGAGAATCAAGTTAATCTCCAACAGAAGGTGAATGAGTTAGAAGATGTAATTTCCAGATTGAGGAACCAAGTTTGAAATGTTCTATATATTAGTATGTGAATACATGGTATAATCTTGATTTTTGAATCAGATTTGAATTGTTTTTGTTTTACACATTACAGAGAGAAGATCCTGTAGTTGGTGAAAATTCAGCTGCAAGAGTAAGAAACTCAGCTGCAAGTTGTTTTTAGACTTTTCATGCTTTTTTTAGTTTATTATCTGAATGGTTTTTATATTTTTTATTGTGTAGAGTGTGAATAAAAAATTGCTACCAAAGTGCTTATTTTTTGACTAGTGTGGAGGTGATGATACTGTAGCTCAGGATCAGATTATATCTGATGATCCAAATGATATGGTGAATGACTGTCGTTTAGGCCCTATAGAGATTAAAGTGTTAGTCAAAACTGATAACAAGCCAGAGGCTTATCTTTCGAGACATGCAAATAAAATGACGATAATTAAAGAAGCAGTTGGCAAGATGGTTGCATGGCCTGCCTCCACGTGTGCAAAAATGTAGAAAAAGAGCTCCATCCAGAGATATTACACCACTAGTAATGTTTATGATACATGCATACATTACTATACAGATTTATGCTAAATTAACAGAGATAAATTATTGTTTGAATGTCTATCTTTGTAGTGCCCAAGAATAGAGTCTGCGAATAAATGAAAACTACAAGATTTATCTTCTAGTGATGTAGTTGAGGCTGAAAGACGTTGGCAGACACAAGAACACACAACATTGGTGAATGGACTTCCACTCGGGCCAAAGGCAGTGAAAGTTTTTGTGGATGTAGTACATATGCCTGAGACGTTCATATGGAGGCCTACAGCTGATGTGGTATACTTGGAAGAATGTTTACAATCTTCTATAGCATGGCCTGTCGACAAAGTTATCTTTGATACATCTACTATAGATGCATCAACTGTTCAATCAGTAGGAGGAAACTCATAAGCAGGAGGTTTTAAATCTCCAACTCAATCTGAAATAACTTTTGTGAAATCTTATGGTGAGAAGTGTGTTACCACAAGTCTTAAATCTCATGTAAAGAAACTAGCTTCACAATTTCCTACTCGTCGAAATCTAGTAAATATTATGTTCTAATATTTATATTTTGATTTTGATATTATATTGTATAAATATATGGTTTATATATGTAAATGGCAGCGTAAACATGGTGCTCAAGTCATAAAAGAAAACCAGAAGTGCAAGTTGATGGATATTGGTGGCAAGAAAGAAGTTGTTACTGAGGGACATGTGCACTTGATTGACCCACATCAGATGGTCCATTTTGTTTCTCTAGGTTCTGATGCTCCTAGAGTTTGGGTGGATGTAGTCATTGTAGATGATGCTCTTGGTTTATCTATAGCATGGCCAATAAATAAATTGGTAATTTGAAGATAGGAAACATGGTAAGTGGTGTAACTATTGTGATGGTTTTTTATTTATTTTATAGTTGCTAGTGTTTATGAAAACTGATATAGATAATTTAAATTGTTGCAGACTAGGAAATGAAATAACATTTGTCCAACTTAGCTAGATTAAATTTATTGACTAAGCTATCTTAACTGTAAGTTGTATTATTCAGGATTGGGACTTCTATCATGTAGTATTTTGTATTTTAGATGGAGACCTTTGATTGAATGTTTTTGGTTTTCAGACTTATTTTTGATTTTCAAACTTGTGTCATGTAGGTTTGGAACCTAATTTGTGAATGGATGGGTGGATTTTGCAAAACAGTTTAATGTTAATATGTTTCAAAGGATTCAATTGTAAAGCAAATGATTGCATTAGAAAAAATATAATAGCGATGAAAATATTTTATCGTACATTTTATTATAACATTTTCCTGTGCTATAAAACAACATAATATAATTTTACAAAACTGTTACTCTAGGAATAATTATAATAACACATTACTATCGCTATCATAAATTTTTTGTATTTGATATAACAATAGAAATCATAGCATTTGTTTGTTACTATAATAAATTGTCAATTATAGTAAACGTTAGTAACGCTATTGTATCCACTGAACCTACCATAGCTGCAGATGTTATGACATTTCATAAAATGCTACCAAATATCAATAATGGCATATTTTCCGCCCTAAGAATATATGTTTTTCTTGTAGTGCTTATTAATTAATTAAATTTGGTCAAATTTTACACTGGCCTAACTTGTGACCAGAGAATTTTATTAATATATAGAATATTAATTTATGAAAATTCTACTTAGATCAATGATTTCGGTAAATACATATATTAAAAAATTTATGTTAGTTCATCGATATTGGTATATAGATAGATTAACAATGTCGGTGATACCATGTAATTAATTAGTTTACATAAATGATAGGGTGATTTACTCAAATAGGGTGGAATTATAGGTAAATGACTCAAATA